>JAPMOR010055070.1:15440-38647 GCA_026543865.1 Argiope aurantia | reverse complement strand
TATTTTGCCTCTGTAGTATAGATGCCATATCTTTAATTCTTGCATAATTATAATTAAATCAGAAGAGCTCTTTCAATTGATCAAAACTGAGAATTAGGACAATGCATGTGGTCAATTATTTTTGAGCTATAAATTTTGAAGCCTCTGATGATTCTATTGGTTCTTCTAAGAGCTGCAGAAATTATAGTTCGCAATTGAAAGTTTATCAGTCAACCTGATGTGTCTTCCCGAATCAGCTATTATGCCTAGATTGATTATTTATGGCAAAGTCTTTCTTTAAAATCTAAAGTTTGATTTTTAAGAACATTTGCATGCCATGAAGTCTTGATACAAGATCATATTGCTAATGTTATATGCGTAGGGGGAGGCGGATATGATGCTCGCTACAAAATGAATACTATGGATTTGATTCATTCTCCATTTCGTTCAGAAGATCTTTAGTACTAATCATTGATATAATACCTTGTAAAGGATTAATGAGACTAAAAATATTTTTTTTAAATACCAGTTTTTCTTCTTTTAGTTGTTGATTAGTATCAACTCCTTCCTTTGTTGGTTGATGTGATTTGTTAGACATTGGAAGGATGATTTGCTTAGTATTGTTTTATGTTTAAAATAGGGATTTTTTTCCTTAAATTTCTTTAGTGTTTGAATTTTGAATAACGTTTTTCTGAGTGGTAATAAGATTTCTAAACAATAAAATACAAAAGTTATTGATAAAAAAATTAAGTTTTTTCGGAGTACAAATAATATTAAATAATGTTTTTAAACATTTAATAAAAATTATTTATCGAAAATATTCGTTTTATGTAATCTGTGAATATCTTGACTCTTTTTTTAGGATCAAAGCATGATGGTTTAAACGTTCCGTATAAAACTACAAAGTATTTTTCTTAATGATGCATACATATCAAGATCTATTGTACCATTGGTAGCATCTTGAAGATTATTAAACATCTAGATTTTATGTGAGTATAAAATGTACAACTGAAATCTGATTTAAAGTAGTTTTAAGTTAAAAAAAATGATTTTGCTCATAAAAAATTGAACAAAATATAAACATTAATAAGTACACTTTCATTAAAATAATACAGAAAACCAAATCAATTGAATTTCTTATTTTTCCGCGTCCAAGTTTAGACATGCATGATATTTTAAGTACGAAAATTTAGATTAAATAATAGGAAATTTTTGAAACGTCTATTCTTTCGTCACTCAGATTTTTTTTCTTCCATTTCTTTGGTTAGTTGTGAAAATAAATATTTTTGATGAATAATTACCCTACAAAGCATATATAAAGAAGCGATAATCACGAGAATTAATCGAATCATTATTCAGTTTTTTTATTTTAATGTAAAAATGCAGTTAATTGGAGCTAATTATTTAACACATTAAATAATTAGAATCATGAAATTCTTGAAATGTAGAATTGGCGAGATTCTATATTTGCGCTTTCGAATCATGAAACTTCATTCATGTTATAAATTATTTATGAAATAGTTATTCAAACCGTATATGCAATTTTGGAAATCTCTGTTGTAAAAGTATATATTACAAAATTTTATGTGAAAATGATTCAAAATGATTGCATACTTTTGAGACATTGTTTACAGTAAATAATTTTAATAAAAACAGTTTTCAAACCATACTTTCAATACTAATTAAAAATAAGACTTTAAAATCATTTATATATTCTAATTTTGATTTTATAAATCCTTATTATAAACATTTTGAAATCTTAAAATCCATATCATTCTTGAATTCCTAATAATAACAGCACACATCGTACTGATGAAAAATTTATCTAAATTAATGGAATGGCTGTTAATTTTGTTCTGAAAATTATAAAATTAGGTATGTTTATCGGGAATACATCTGATCAAAAGCCTCAAAGATTTAATCCAACAGAAAGAGAAAGAAGAATCAGCTACAAAATTTCAACTTTAAAAATAAGAAACGAAGTGGAATCAAACAATTCCTAAATCATCCAATACTTCCAAATTCGGTAGAATAAACCCAAATTTTCATGTTCGTACATCTCAAAGAAATCATAGATTTCAAAAGAATTAGAGTGAGTCCATGATTGCACTGAGAGGATGAAAGATATGGTATTCATGCATGTATCCTCCCTGTTCGGAAGCTTTTCACTTAAACTTTTTCTTTTAACAAGTAAAGCCCTCAGTTGAATGCGTGAGATTCAGGAAAACAATATTCCTTTCTCTCCACACCGCATTCTTTTCTTCTGGGTGAGGGGATCAGCGAGCAGAGGAAGAATTCACGGGGGAGCAAGGAAAATCAAATAAGTCGCACGATCTTCCTTCCGCCCTTACCCTCCTCCCACGTACATTCCTTCCGATCACGTGTCTCGTTGCCAGCATCGATCTTTATTATCCCAGTCCCTCCCACTTCCTCGAAGAAGCTCCTCTCTGCGTAGGATTGGGGAGGAGTGAGAATTTCGAACTATAGCCATATCGAAATCTTCTATCAAGCGATGAATGGATTATTTGGGGAAGTTTTGTGATTCAAGAGAAAGAGGAAAAAAAAATTTGTAAAAATTTATTTTTATGCTACGTTTTGAGATGAAGAAAGATAAGTTGGTAATGTTAAAATGTGGCAAAGAAACATTTTTTTTTCATTATTTTCTCGAATGAATAAAATTTTGGGATTCAATTCGATTTATGGATTTCATTAAGATGGATAGTGTTGACAGAATATGATGGCTTTCCAGAATATATATATATATATTGCAATAGAACACATGTTATTAACCCTTAACTGGGGAGGTCGGTCTACGAGATGGCATTTTCTCTACACAAAAATTGCATTTTATGATGAAAGTATTATTATGAAAATTAGTCAATATATTCTGCAGATATTTTTCTTGGTATATATTTATGTTTTAGAAATTTTTCAAAATAAAATATCATTGAAAAAAGTAATCGCATTTGAATATGCCTTTTTTTTCTCAAATGACATGTTACAACAAATAATATTCTTGAAAACGCATATTACTTTTTAGTTTTGAAATCATATTTATTTTTTCCAGCATACAAAGATATATAGAAAACAATATACCGGAAAATTCAACAATTATATGAAAAAATAAAAGTATTGACAATGGGTTAAAATTAGCCTTTTTTTATTGGCATCATTTTTAAGCAAAAACTTGTCAGCATTTGTAGCACGGTTTTCGACATTTTTAAACATACAGATTAAGTACTGCTATAAATTTCAGCCTGTAAGTTATGTATATATATCTCTTGGTATATTAATATATTTTAGAAATTTTTCAAATTACATTATCACTAGAAAAATTAATTATATTTGAACATACAGATCGGAATCAATTGAATACGAACCTTTATCGAAAAAAATAATCTGTACATTACACTCACCACTAAAATTACTTTCTGCTTCATTTAAAAGTCCCTGGAGCGTGGTTTCATAGCGAGAATCGCTATGTTGGATGATATTTCGAGGACTAAATTTTAGAGCTATCGTTTAAGCCTTGTATAATACTGGAACACTAAAAGGGAGGGCAGTCTCACAGACTTGTCGCCAAGAAACAGCTGAAATTTTTTAAAAAGGATCCGCTAAAACTGGTTGAAAAAATGAATCTGAAATGAAGGTTATGAAACAAGAAGAAACAGGGTCAATCCATTTAACTGAATTAAAAATAGTACAGGAATTACCGAAAGTCCATTCTTAGCTGTCTGAGATATCGCACCTCCCCAGTTAAGGGTTAAATATTTAATTGAACCCTTTCGAATTGAAAAATAATTAAAAAAATTAATCCAAAAATAAGTAAAAAATTATTGTTTAGGAACATTATGTTCTGCATTTATTTCTCAGTAAAAAATTGTAAATAGGTAAATCAGTTTTTCAAAATTTTTGTCATTTTACCCAATGGTCTCATTTTTCGTCTACTGAAGATGTGGCAGATACAGATTTGGTAGTTTTAAACTTTAATGTATCCACAGCGAGATATTTAAATCTGAATCTCATTCTCCAAGTATGCAAGTATTCATGTAAGATATTTTTGCATGGAAATACTGGGCTTTTATTTACTTTCTATTTATTGCTGCTCATCTATTCATTTTACTTATAGCCCCTTATGAATGAAATCATTATATTATTCGATGTTATAATGGGACACTATCAACCAAGAACATGGGATTTGCCTGAAGGGAACTTCTTAATTATTCTCGTATCATCAAATTTCACCATTCAAAAATTATATTTCTTTATTTTTCACTTTGACAAGACTTGATTTACATTGTGATTGATTAATTATTTAAATATATAATACATTGTATTTTTGCCACGAAACAGCTTTTTCCTTGGTATATTATTTATTCTTAAAATGAAACACCATTTAATTAAATAGCAAGACCAATTTTTCATACAAAAGATTATATGAAATTCTAATTATAGCTCAAAGTGATTTCAGTGAAGATAAAAAATAATCTTATACTAGTGAACCACTTTTGTCCTCCGTGTTTCTCTAGCAGACATGCTGAAACCATTTCCTCATTTAGCCAAATGTCCAGCCTTTCGAATGACTAATAAAGAAATTGGTAATAAATTCTATTCTATCAAATATTGTTTCGAAAATCTTCCAGGGGGTAGACATGACAAGTTCAGCAATCGTTATAATGGATAATAATGCTTTATTCTACAAAAATATGCGAAAACACAGTTATTAACCTACATTTTATTTTCTCCAGCAAAGCAATATTTCACTGAACGAGTGGCTTCAGCACTGTCACTGATTTTTGCCTACGCGGCAGGACAAAGAAGCTCCTGGAAAGATATCGGACATTCTTTCTTAATGAAATATCGCCAAAATTCCAGTACCTTCAGGAAAATTTCCTCAAATTACTGGAAAACTCATTTCGCTATGAATACTCCAAAGTGAGAATTCACTAAACTTAAAGGCTTTAGTTCTTTCTTTCTCGCATTTATATAGTTTTCATGAAAGGGTATATGAGGTGAAACTACTGATTATATAATCTTTATACAAGAAGAAACTACGGATCTCGTGTCTTAAAAATATATCGTCAAAATTATCGTTTTCGAAAAAGTTTTTTATCGCCAAATAATTGCCAAGTTAGGGAGTCCTTAACCCACCATTCATTCAGTATCAATTAAAATATATGCAAAACTCTCTTTCTGACTCACTCAACTAATCACGCAGGGAATTAATATTGCAGATAAGTAATAATATATTTTGATACATATATTTATTCATTTCGAAAACCCTCCAAAAGCAGTGAAATATTTATATTTTTCTGAAAGATTTTGAATTCAGCATAAATTTTAGAGAACTAACGGAAAAACATTTTAAAATAAACACTGTTACATTTTATTTATTACCAAGCAGCTGAAAATTTATGCGCCAATTTTTGGAAAAATATCATTTAAAGGTTAGTGAATGTTTTGAAATATTCTTTAGTATTGTTTAAATAAAGAACCATTCATAAACTATTTTGTTTTATCTTTCAGTCTATATTAGTCTTCATACAGAGGCATTCCACTAATGTCTCGAACCGCCTTATTAACTTCAGAACGGCAGCAAAATGTTGCAAAAAGTATTTCTTGATATAGTAAATTTACAGAGCGATAAGATTTAACAATGGCATAACGCATCACATAAAGTCAAGAATTGAAATTGACGTCATAACGAAATAAGAGAAAATTAAGGAACATCATCCATTTAAAATGAAAAAAGAAATCTTGCGAACATTACTGCTAAGATCCGAATGCGCGAAACTTGCATTTGTTTGGAGGCAATCATCATAATAGAATCATAAGAGAACGCTCTAAAATGGATCAATTACCTGCCATTAAACTCACTTCTTCTTTCTGCCATAATGTACATCTGATGGATTAAACAATAATTCCACTATACTCTATTCAACATAACAGGTTGGCATAAGCATGAATATTACATAGTTAAAAGACTTGCAATATTGGCATAAAGAGTTAGTTTTTGAGCGCTTAGCAACAAAAGGTCTGTATATTCTACACATCATAAAGCATAAGCCACGCCCTAATGGTCCCTATCATACTTACAAGAAGTACACACTAGATCTCTAAGTGAAATACAATAATGCTGTAGCATATGCAACATTTTCACGCTAGTTAGGTCTGTAAATGCATTGACCAGTAATGATCAGAAAATTCTCTGAGAAGTTTCTGAATACAACTTTTTCAGCTGACTCGTGGCATTCAGATTTCTCAAATTACGGCAAAAAAAGCGATTTATTGGTTTTATTCTTTTATAAATGTGCGCAAATCATGTAATATGTTAGACATTTAAAGAAAAACCTTGCGAAAGTTATTTTCGGATCCGAATTTTACGGTCCTTGTGTTGTTTTTCCAACCCCGTTCCATGATCTCAATGAAAGGAAACAAACCGATGATTCGAACCCGACCTCGCAAGTTTCGTGTTTTGTGGTTGGCAGCAATCGCAATGCAAATCGAGCGACTATTTTAATTTCGGCTCGTGTCGTAGTTTTTAGAGAAGAGAAGGATATGGAATATAGGAAATATGTTTTAACTCTAAGATAGAGAGCGTCGACTGGTTGACTGTGCAACTGTATGTTGCTTCAACATTTTAACTATGCCGATTAGTTATTTTAGACAGTTCGAATCTGAGGTCTGGTAATGTTGATCTAAGTTTTTATTATTCAACTTATTATTTTGATTGCTCCAGTTACGAGCACATTGACTTTATTCTTGATTTTTAATAAAAGTCATTTTTTAAGAAACTGCTTTCGTCTTTATGCCTTCTCGACACAAAAATTTCACTGCTTGCTTTGCTAAAGTTTGGGTTAGTTTACCCTAAAGTATAACAGAGTTGATTATGAGCCCAGAAGGATAACATCTGGTTATAGGCCCAGAAGTCTAACATAACAGATAAAGTGCGCAATTTTTCAATTGACATTTTCTCATGAGAAATACAATTTTCAAGATATAAACGCTTGTAACGAATTTTCTTGAGAGGTAAGGCTGCAAGAGATAATATACTGCGCTTAGCCATTTCTCTACAGAGAGGCACTTTCTTATGACTGTAGCTGTCATCAGTCTGAGATTATCGAACCCTCTATTTATACCAGTTGGTGTAAGATCCTTTGAGACATTCTTAGTACTTTCCTTTCTTGCTTTCTTTTTGATATCATAAACATTTAGTTCACCACAATTTATTTTGAGAAGAAATAAATGAACTAATTTTCTCATCATTTTAGTTTAACTTTTTTGATTCGTCAAACAGTAAGAAAATTGCCGATGTAGTTATTATTCCAGAAATACAAGTTTATCATCGCATTTTAATTATTATAAATGAAGCTAAAGAAAATATATAGGAAATGATTATTGCATCCATTACACAAGAAACACCTAAAATAAATTAATATAAGGTTCAAAGATGTTATTAAGTCATTTACTTATAAAAGAAAGAAGTTGTTTGTAAAAATGCAAATGACTTTTTGAAAGAATTAAGTGATTTTTTTTCTTCTACATTAGATTTATATATTATTCCGATTGCTCGAAATGAAATTTAATTTAGGAAGATGCGAAATTTCAATGAAAAATCTTGACAAATGCATGAAAACATTAACTGGAAATTACTTTTTAAATGAAATAAATATTTTGCACAGAATTGTCTAGAATGTAATTTAAATATGAAAGTACGCAAAATATTAATTTTATTTTTTAAATTAAATTTAAATAATTGAAGATGAGTTTACTTTAAAATAATTTTTGAAGGTATTCAATGCATGTGCACATGCATAAGTATAAAAAAATCATAACTTTAAGTTAAGGAGAAAGCTCAACATCCACAGTTTCCTTAATTATAATATGTTTAATGGTATGTTTTAAATAGGCTTGAAAGAATAATTAATAAACGAAAAAAAATCTTTTATTATTAGGTTTTGTAAAATAAATTTTAGCATGAATTTGAATTTAGAATTTTTTAAAAGAATTTAGTTAATCCATTATCCAGTAGAATATTTATACATAAAGGTTAAATATTCCTTTACTTAATTTTTATTAAAATTTGAAACTAAATAAATACAAATGCTTATTTTAAATTATTCAATTCATTTCATTCTTCTTCGTAATTGAGTTTACTAAAGTCTTCTTGTTATACAGAATCGTTAAGAACATTTACCTTATTGGGAATTCTGATCGAATTTCTGCAATTGAGTGGTACTTTTTTATCATGCCAGTACTTCTAGACTTTTTATTTTGTCCTGTTTTTGCAAGTTGTTTGATGAGGCAAAGGGTTTTAGGACGGGGTAACATGTAATGAAATTTGTCCTAATCAACTTACCCCTACTGTTCTTTCCTTGCAAGTGGAATCAAGAAAAGACAGCTGTGAGACGAGGAAACATCGACTTCCAGATTTGTATTCGAGTAAATCCCTGTCTTATATTTGCAAAATAATCAATTTAAATGTAGCTACATGGAAAATTAAGCTGAAGATTTGTTTATTAGAAGTTGTTTGTTGGTATCTGCAGGATGATTACAAAATCATGGAATAAACTTTAAAAGCATGTTATGCATGAGTAATTTAAAATATTGTATGACGCCAGAAAGTTGAGGGTTAGTTATTTGTAATTAAATAAACGGAAAGGATATGATATATAAACGTTACAATTTAATTACAGGGTGATTCATATTGAATGGGATGAAAAGAATAAATGAATCCTCTTATTGATTTATTTAGTCCAAATTTATTCTGAAGCTACTGTTATACGGGTTTGATGCTATTATACGAGCAACAGTGAAAATCCTTCCAATAAATAAATCTCCGCTAGGAGAAAACTGTTTGCCGCCATCATTATCAAAATGGCTCCATTCATGCAAAGAAAAACGTTCTGTGTTTAGGAATATACCACAATATCTTCGCTTAACATCATTTAAATAAATTTATGTATGACATTTGGTAAAGAATCAGCGGATTTTCACAATATCGAAAGGTAGATGAAGCAGTTTCAGAACACGAGTTATTTAGGTAAGAAAACTTGCCCAAGACGAACACTCGCCCAAACCGGTGTGCTTGAAAAAAAATTTCTTAAAACGGAAATCTGAAAAAATCAATGCATCCTGGGAATGAAGGACTCAATCTGTTTCAGACAATGGTATGCATGTATTACGCAGACTCCTACAATTGGAGCGATATTTATGTGACAGGCTTTCAAACTTCCAATCAATTATAAACCGAGAAGACATGTGCCGTACCACCGGAGGACACATTTAGAACAGCTATAGAAACTTTCATAATTGTAGTTTCTCAATAAATTAGATTTACCAAAAGAAATTAATTATAGCGTTCATAGGTATGCTTTATTTTGTCCAATTCAATCTGAGTCTACTTGCATAATGTAATACAAAGTTGCTATAGTTACAAGAATGGCAAACAGGATACTGGCATTCATGCAGGCAATTTAATTTTCTTGGTTTTAAGTAGAGGGATTTATATAGAAGCTTACGATTTATTTCATAAATAAATCTCCTCATAAAGAGCATAACTTCTCTACAATTCCTGGCGAATGCAGTTCGACACAGTCAGTTTGCTCACAAGAGAAGTTTATGGAGAGCTGAATGCTTCATTCCAATTCAAAATTCATTCCAATTTAAATGAAAGGAAAGATGAAAATAAATTTAAAATACAGAGTTGTTGTAAGTTCGCCTATTCAGTAGGCTCTTGGGCCGTTTCTATACCTCCAAATGGAACAAAATTTCACCAGTATCTAAGTGATGCGTTCTGCCCAAATAAAAAAAAATAGATTCAAATTGTCGTCAATAGGTGACACTGCGATAACATCCAAAGCAATTTGCGAAAAATAAAATAAAGAAAAGTTTATTTTACAGTTGTTAAATGTAAATTCTTGCAGATTCATTCTATCAATTTCGGTCAGTTCAGACAAAATACACAAAACTACAAAATTTCAATAACCGAGCGAAGGATATCACTTTTTTTTCAAATCTTGGACGAACTTGGTAGAAATGGCAACGATTCCGAAAACCTGAGATACACATCAAATCAACTGACGATTTAAGACAAGAGAAGTGTGCCTGTGATTCCTTTCATATTGGACGAGTTTATTGTTTTGAAAAGCATTTGATTCTACGCTTTGTGGAAAATGGTAATTTTTATAGGGAAGGCTCTTCTCGTAAAGTTATTTTATCAAAATAACAGCAAAGTATTTGTAGGTCTTCAGGAATTCAGGAAATTGAAAATTGTTAGACTTGGACCAATGTCGGATCGTGGTTTCACAAAATGTTTCGGCATTTCTAGGCCCCAAATTCAGAAATATCGAAATGTAAGAAAAAATCATTCTTACCTGCATTTCCCGGAACTTCTAAATTAGAAGTATTGCATCATAATCATCGAAATTTTTATTCCAAGCCTTCACTTTTTTCCATCTCTTTTATTTGCTATATGAGGACACAGACACTGATAAGTATTTATAAATATTTACATATTTCATTTTAAGTGAACTAATTCTTTATATAAATAGCATACAACCATCTTTGGTTCCATTCTTACACATTTCATCAACCAAAACTTTGCTGAAACTGACAAGGGGAGGACGCGGGGTTGAAATCTGAGATCGGGATGAGATTTAATATAATGATGGTATACATTTAGAATGTTCATTCATGAAAATATTAAAACACAATGGCCAGTCAATTTAGACAAAATGATACTCAAACTTTTGGTAAAGCTTCTATACTGATAACTTGACACCCGTCCCGATGATTCCGGTGGCATGGTTGTCTAAGTAACCGTCTCGTATCCGGAAGGTCAGGGTTCGAACCTGGATAGGATTTTTTTTTCTTTTATAATAACTTTTATTCAATTAAAAATTTACAAATACTCTTAATTAATACTTTTTTAATTTTTTCATCTAAAATAAATATTTATTATCAAAATACATAATAATAAAATCAAAATTTTAAATGAAAAAAAATTCTAAATACAGATGCATTTTTTAAACAAAGTAAAATTATTTAAATTTAATTAAGTATTTACAGATAATTTTAATTAATATACTACTTATTTTCATGCAAGGATAAATGTTTATTATTTTAATACTTAAAGTGTAATTTAATATTCAAAAAATAGTAATAAATATAGCATAAATTGATAATTATTAATTATAAATACTGACATCGTAAAAAAATTATTCAAAATATCTAAAAAAATTATCCTATTTACATTTATTTTCAATTGTATACGAGAACCAGAATGGTAACAATAGTAAAAACATTACAAACAAAATATATTTCGACATCTTGCACAACTGATAAATGATGATTGTCCACAAGAGCAAGGTTTCTTTAAGAGATCTATGGAAAAACAAACTTCATTTACATTTAAAAATGTCTCCCTTTCATCCGAAAGTTGGGCTGCGTACCATGCATACCGTATCATCTTATTGGTGATGACTATTGATGGTGTAGAATTGATTGAATTTCTACACTATCTTCGCAAGAATTTATTTCTTGATCATGTTCGATTAAATAAGAATTTTGTATACGCTTAATACGCTTTGAACCATCTGCCTACGCATTCAATAACTATTCTCTACTATTTCTTTTGATTACTGCAGTTGGGGATGTTTGCTTACATATTTTACAAATATCATCTGTTTACTTCAATTTTTTATATAAATATAGCTTCGTAGAGTTAAAATTGATAATTTATTATTATTAAAATTCAAGAATTTGAAAATTAATTGTTTGAAAATGATACAAGCAAGCTAAATTATTTATAGCCATTAATCTTACGTTTTTAATTATTTTTCCTTTAAACATTAAAAGAATAAACATTTACCTTTACATAAAAATAAGTAGTATATAAATTAAAACCACCTGTAAATAGTTAATTAAATTTAAATAATTTTATTTTGTTTAAAAAATGCATCTGTATTTAGAATTTTTTTCTTTTAAAATTTTAATTTTATTATGTATTTCAATAATAAATATTTATTTTGGATGAAAAAAATTAAAAACATATAAATTAAGAGCATTTGTAAAGTTTTAACTGAATAAAAGTTATTAAAAAAAGAAAAAAATCCTAGCCAGTTTCGAACGCTAACCTTCCACATACAAAACGGTTACCTAGAAAACCATTCCATCGGATCATCGGGATGGGTGTTAAATTATCAGTATAGAAGCTTTACCAAAAGTTTGAGTACCATTTTGTCGAAATTGACTGGCCATTGCGTTTTAATATTTTCATGAATGAACATTCTAAATGTATACCATCATTATACTAAATCTCATCCCGATCTCAGATTTCAACCCCGTGCCCTCCCCTTGTTAAACTTACTTCTATATCTATGGGATCACGGGATTTTTTCCTGGCGTCACCAATGCTCGTACGCAAATAGGTTGCATCATATTATGGTTAAGCCAGGAATTCCAACAAAATGATTAAAACATTTGTGGCAATAGGAAATCTAGACATTCTTTCTGGCCGAGGATAAAAAAAAGTGGATCTTTCTAACGTTGAAAATATTGCTACTGCTACCCATAGTTTTAGCAAACTATTCGCCTTTATGGTAATGAAAGCTATCATAAATGAAATGGACATGTGAATTACTACGCTGAGAAAAGTGAAAAGTCAAATTTTGTGCTTCTTACCATATGAGATTCAGAGGGTGCAGCAGCTAATACTCGGCGATATATAAATTCGGCTAACTTTTGTACCACATTTTAATGTTCATGGCCCTGGAATACTCTGTGGAGATGAAGAATTTTTGTTTAAACGGACAAGTAAACTGAAACAACCGTCGTATTTGCGCTACAGCGAATCATAATGTTAATCAAGAAGTTTCATTGCATACATATAAGTGAGAGTGTGATGTAGTTTTACAATTTATTATAAAGCCATATTTTTAAAAGAAATAAGCACCCAGTTGATCCATTATATGTTCGGTAAATATGAGAAGATATCTCAATATGTTGTCAAATTTTGTGATTTCTGAGTTGCAATAGCGAGGTTGCCTTCAAAATACCGCCGATTTGATGGCTTCATTATCTCGCATTACTCAAATGATTACAGCATCATTTCACACAAGGTCATATGATAAGATCTCATTTTCAAATAATCTTGTCAGCCTGATAGCCTGTTCTCATACCATGTCATTTTTGATTGTGGAGATTTTTGAAAGATTCTGTATCTAAAGACAGATGCGATCTCTGATTTGAGGATTAAATAGTATTAATCTCCACATCCCCCAATCTCACAGGATACTTTACATTATGTAATAGCAAACGCAGTTAAGAGTATAGAATGCGTGATAGCAAATAAAGAAATGTTCATTAATAACGAATAATGATCAAGTTTTTCTTTATTTAGCCACTACTGAGCGGCATATTTTATCTTTATTAAGCTTATTGCGTCACATGAAAGTATCTCCTTTTTCCTGTATTGCTTGAAGTCCTTTATCCGGCTGTAAAACATTCTGAATTAGTGCAATTCAATTTTATCTACTATGGAATAAATTTTCTTTATTTTATTTTTCACAAAATCGACAAAAATCACCTTATATGTTGGCTCAGCGCCACCTATTGATAAATTGAGAATGAATTTCTTTATTTTTTTTTATTGGGCATTACTTGTACTACATAGTAGAGAAATTTTGTTTCGTTTGGAGCCATAGAACTGATTTTAAAACCTTTTGAATAGGAGAAATTGAATTATATTTTATAATCTTGTTATAATCTCCTATGTTGTAATATAACAACCATGTTCATTTTAGTATTTCAATGAATGGTAAAGAAATCAAACACACGGTTGAAGATAAAATTTCATTATTTTTAATTTTTAAAATGTAAACAGGCTTCTCCCATCATTTCTTCCGCGATTTCCAAGAATTAAAAATTCAAAAGAAATCATAAACCTTCCACTTTATAAATAAATAAAAGAAATCGAAGATGATATCTTTCTTGAAAATACGTATGGTAAATTTAGACAAATTTGGCGCTGAAATCTCGAAATATGTCATTTCAGGAATCAACTATAGCTTTAGTAGAATTTAAAATCATGGCAGTAGCTTTTATGTTATTGCAAGAAATATAACATTTCATCTCTTCTGAAAGTTTCTCAATTCAAAATTATTTTTCTATTAATATTACTTTTTGATTCAGAACTAATATTAAACTTTAAGTGGTGTCTTTTTTTATTTTACAATTTTCTTTGCAGCTGCCAAGAATTAACTTCCGGAATTAACTTGGTACCACGCTCAATCTGGTCATTTTGATTTTAATTCTAGTATATTTTAGAAAGACTGCATGATAAATTCAACTAATAATTGCCAAATTCTAATAAAAAAATCTAATAGATCTTTTCATAGACATTTTATAACAGCTAATACAGACCTCATCTATGTATAAACTAGCAAAAAATGCTGTAGTACCACCACAAGTGCAAAATTTTAGTTTCCATGATGAACTAATATATATATTCCCCATTCTACTCCCCGTTTCATTCCTTATTCTGTTGCATTCGCTTTCTATTTGATGGTTAACTTGGTAGATAAGGACAGAAGACAAAAATAGATCATTCATAATCGAAAGGAAAAAAATGTTTTCTATTTTTTCAGTCTTAAGAAAAAAATTTATTTTTTGTCAAATGTACAAATTTTAAAAAGTAAATTTTAAGATTGCGCTCTACTGTTGAAAATATGGTATAAACTTTGGTATAAATGTGTTACTCAAAACAAAGACTAAATTAATTATATTTAAAGAGATGTCCAGGTTTATATCCCAAAAATAATCCCCAAAACATCATCAAACTGAATGAAGCTCTTAAAATATTAACTTAAGTTCACATTTTCCCAATGGTACACTTTAAGAGTTGTAATAAAATGAAACTCTTTTCTCAAATTATGAAAATTTATGAGGGCGCAGATGCCCTCACCACATTTCAGTCAGACGCTGACATGCAGACGGCGAGTTTATTCGATTATCATCCCATGAATGCAATAACGAGCTTTCCACCATTAAGAGAGTTGTAGTGTCCATTAAATTACGGACATTACCTCGTAAACGGATTTCATATCGATCATTCTCCATACTAAACAAATGTTGTCCTGTGAGTTCACTACGGAGGCGCTAAATCCGAATTTGATCGACGCGCAACATGCCATTTCGCATTGTGGAGGGAAGTGACTACATACAAACGTCAACACTGTTTGCATATGAATGAGTAATGTGCATAAATTTGGGTGACTCGGGATTCCAGGGCTATGAGTGATAGAGTTGGTGGGAATAAAATAAAACTGAATTTTACAAGGCTAATTTCTAAGCTTGTCTTAAGTAGTGAATATAGATTTTAAAGATTCAATTTGTTTTACTTGTAACGGACTTTAGAAATTTTTTCATGGAAACTTGATTTTATTTATTTGCTTTTTAAATCACTTCTCTTCTCACGACATATGTCACTAACCTCCGTTTTTTTAACAAATGATAAATTTAAATATTTTTAAAATAGAGATTGATTTAAAGATAAAAGTTTGTTTGGCTTATGAAGTGAAATTTATTTAATTATCATGTGAGAACATGATGTTGTTTCGGTTAGGGGTTTTTGGATTTGAAGCCTTATAATGCGTAGGCAAAAAATAAAGATTAATAATTTGTTGGAACTTATTAAATATAGGGATATTTTCTTTAAGAAACCGTAAATATGAGAAAATATTCCAAATCTTAAACGTTTCAGATTAGTTCCTAAATCAAAACCTTCTGACAAATTTATTGAAAAATATCTTTGCAGAATGACATAGGCATTTTTTCCCTTTGTTTTTCAAAATGAGTTTGATGTTCCAATTTATCAATGCATTTCATGAAAGAAGCGATGGTTTAAACTTTAAATTTTTGCTCCCAAATTTCCTATTGGCAAATACAATTATTCTCTCGTTTAAATTTGAAATTTGCAACAGCAGATATTAATTTTTTTATATTTAATTAACTAACTAATTAAAAATCATTTAACATTTCAAGGCGTTAGTTATTATTGGAGATAAGTTAAACCAATCTGAAAAATTTGACTCGGATTTAGACCAATATTTTTTCAGAAATGAAATAAACATAACATAACTATTTTCAACTAGACACATAATTATCTTCATTGGGTTGGCATATAAGAATTTTTAAATAACATAGATAATAACAGACAATCAATTTTATCATTAAAATAACAATATGTTCTTTTTTTTTCCTTTCTTTCTTTCTTTCTTTTTTTTTCTTTTTTTTGCTAACCGTTGTATTTTTTCTGAAAATACTAACAGATAGTCCCTTCATCAGAATTGGTAAAGAAGCTTACTTAGATATTTCCAAAAACATGAGAAAAAATGGAAACTAATATACAGTCAGATTTCGGATGATGAATATTTCCTATTTAATGTGATTCCTAATCTGAAATTTTTGTAAATAGAAAGGATCGTTATTGATATTTCTAAGAAAGTATCTGATATATCTAGCATTGACTAGAAAGAATTGTCCAATTAAAAATTAAAACTATGTTTTTTATAATGAATTCATAGCTATGTAATAAATTACAATGAACCATCATTAAAATCTTACTTTTACTTTAATATTATGCATAACAATTTATATCATAACAATTCTTTATAATAAAGATTATAATTATATCAAATAAATTAATGAAACTTAAAATGATGACATTAAATGTGATGAGGTGTGAAAGAAAAGTTTAATTACTGCTAGTTGATGTAACAGTCGTTGATCGAATTCAAATTCTTTTACACCTATTTTTGTTTCTATTTTTCTATTCTATTTTAATTCTAATTTTATTTGATATATTATGAAACTCATAAACTTTATGTCGTCTGAAATGTATTTTAATAAAAATGAAAATAGCAGTGTGCAGACGACTTTCAAACACCTTCGATAGCTAACTTTCTAAAAAGGTTAATGATATTTATTATATAAAGGCTTCAAGCTTTCCTTACAAATTAAGAAAGGTTTTAATAAACGTTTTGAAATAATTAATTCGGTAATAATTTTTTCATTGATAAAAACATGAAAATAAACCAAATTATAGTTACTTCTGATAAAAAATTTTATTCGTCTACTTTTAAACTTTTCTTTTCATTTTTTTCCAGAGTTATTATGGAGCCTTCTTCTTTTGCATTATTGTTTTTCAACACTGAAAGATTTTTTTTGTTTTGTACCAGTCTTATTTTACTTGCCTTCGATTGATTTTGAATGATATACATGTTTTCTTTTAGTTTTACTGCGTCCAATCGTTACTTCTAATTACTCGGTACTCAAAGCACAATATCTTTCTCAATTACGATATTACTTAATTATTATTTCTTAAAACACACAAGTAATGATTGCAGGAGATCTCATGACCGTATATTTTTATCGAATTAAGTAAGCTTAGAACTATTTCAGAACGAACAAAAAAAAATGTTTTTAATTTGTTTAGGAAAATAAAACAGAAATATTTTTTAAAAAATTTAAGGAAAATCGCACTAAAAATAATAACGAGAAAAGGAAAAAAAAATGATTTTTTTTTAGTAAAAATATTTAGTTTTTATAATGCGTGGATCAGAAAGTGTCAGCAGTCCGAAAGATGTAGAGAAAGTGATACGTAATTATTATTTTTTTTTTTAAAATTGGATTTATTTTCCTTTTCTCCAACAATTAACGATAAAATTTGTGTGGCATCCACTGGCTTATATCGAAATTAACAAATTTTTTTTGCCTTACAAATTATCTCTAAAATGATTTATAACTTAAACTCCATAATGCTCAGGCATCGTTCTTGAAAATGTCATGTTTAAAAACTGAACATCATACTTCCAAGGAAAAGATATTCTTAGGTTTCTTCGCGATGTACTCATCATTCTAATATTTTTTTTAACCATCAATTTATGTCCATTATGAAAAAATTCGACTTATGACCATCAATGCTATGAATAATTTTCTTAATGACATGTTAAATTTATAAGTTTTTCTACTCTTTCCAGGCTTGTCACTTGGGCACAATAGCTGATGACACATGCTTTTTTAAATTCAAAATTTATTTTCCTTCGCATAACGAGTCATATATCCTTTATCTATAACTTTTCTTATTATTTGATTCATCTGTAAACATAATTTGTACTAATTGATATTGCTGGAAGCTAAACTTTGCTCAGAATAAAAATAATTTCTATCAATTGTAATGCCTATTTGATTCATTTCCCTAAACTTTTTACCTCCTTTTACACTTTAGCTATTTCGAGAAAAATGTTTTCTTATAATTTAACAAAATTTACAATCATAACTTCTACACTTTTGATGCAATTTACTCAATATATAAATTTTAACTTAAAATACCAGTGTTTATATTTCTGCTGTAGTATAAGCATCACAAAAGAAAAATTAAAAATATTTAATATTTGCATGAGTCAATATTTACTCATTTTCAAATATATGTATAATGGAGAATAGGGGATTTCTTTATACATAAGGAAACTTTTCAAAAATATATTTATTAATAATTTTTCCCGGTCCAAATTTCCTTATTCATTAAGTGCAACTTGTAGTGGTAATTCATTGTACTGAACGAATTTAGATTTGAATGCCAGGGACACCTGTTTCCAATCTTGTTCAGTCAGTTTACTTACTTATTGTCTAATTTCGTTTTTTGATGCGCATCAGCTGAGAACCAAATATATTCGTGTAAATAGTTACCTATATGAGTGATTGTGTTGTGAATAAAGTTAGTATTTTTCTAAATCGTCTTATCGTAACCGTGCGCAAAGTATCACTCCATATGAAATAATTAATATGCAATTATTATTACATCAGTATGAAAGGAGAATAGCTACCATTTTTCCAATCAGTGCACTTTTAAAAAATGAATAATTTCCTGAAAAATTCTTTTCTGTGATATTGTCTCTTTTGGCGAGTATAGTTATAAATAGGGGATATCGCGTATGTGGCTTTGCATTGAAATTTTGTGAATGAGGAGTAACATCACTGTAAAAGGCACTCCATAAAATATAAATATAATTATGAATGAAATTGTATCTAATATTGGATCGCATATTTCATTAAAGTAGAGGGCAATTTTAAACTCATTTAAGATAATGAAAGTAAAATTCGCCTGATTTTCACGCCCATATCAACCCGCATTATGAGAACCAAATTGATTAATTAGCTAATCAGCATCTTTGTAATTCTCAAAACTTAGGTTCTTGTTGCATAGAAAGTATAAATCACAATGTAGATTTTACCTCTATCTCAGAATTCTAAAATAGTAGCATTGTAATTGGGGGACAAGGGGCTGAGATTTCTGGGTACCAATCTTTTATTAGGCGCCATGGATTTAGAGCTTTTATATCATCTTTCAATGCAATTTCGTGAAAGAAACGAAAAAAAAGCGCTAGGCGCCACTGACAATAATACATTTATTTTGTCTCTATTTGATTTAGTACTTTCGTAGACTTTTGCGCTATTGTTTTTTCTGTTTTGTCTGTGCTGCAGATACATTTTTCGATAAATGTATACTTCTCGAAAATTGCTTAAAATCTTTTTATTAGTTTTCAACTATTTCCGTGATAAAAAATATCAACAAGTTAAACTCGTCGACTCGTGTTTCTTTAAAAATATGAACAGAGTGTCAATCAACCGTTATGAATTATTTTTGTTGATTTATTGAAATCAATTTTATTTTGTTGTGTTCAGCAAAATAAATCGCCAGTTTTCGAATGTCAAATCTGCTCATTTCATAAAAAGCTTGGTTGGTAATTCTTGAGACGCTGAGAAAAGTGTCTGCCGTCTAAATGGATTTTCTGAAAAATTTCGTTTTCTAATTTTGTCTCGTACGAGGTGATTTAAGGATTTAGAAAGATATCCCTATTTCTGTGTTTTTTTCAGTCTCACTGTAAAATAGTTTCAATGGCACCTTCCAACACTATTCACTACCATGATCCCTAATTAAAACGTCGCATATAATTTAGAAACCTGTAGATAATTAACAATATATCCGTAATGTAATGGGCTTGGTAAAAAGTTTTTCGTATGCAGTATTGCCTGAAGTCAACTACAATTTTTCTCTAAATAACCTTATGCATAATTTATTGATTCAATATCGATTCAAAATGGCAGAATTGAGTATTCTAATAAAAAATACTGGTCTGACAATATTTGCGAATAGAATTTTTTATAATTTCTAGTAAAATGAGGTTTGATTTTGTAAACAATAATAAATTCCTAAGATCTGAAATTCTATGAAAAGCTTAGACTTTTTTCTATGTCAGAGGTGTGGAGATACGTGTGTGGGGTATGTGGGTCTAAACGGATACATATTCCTTCCTATTTGTAAGCAAGTGGTCTAAAACTATGAGCCGAACTTTCATCAAAAGAAACCAGATTTGCGCAGTTGTCTATTATGAGTCACCCGTTCTCCCACAATGTATCAACTTAAAAAAATATGCTAAATAGAACGTTATAATAAACTTGATCCTCTTATAATCTCAAACGTTTGTTTTTATTTAAAAGAAGAGATCGTTTGTATCAAACGATTTTGAGATATCTTAACGAATTAAAAAAATTGCAGATTCTCCCAAAAGATTTCTAAAAGCAATCAAAGGCAAATTTTTCCCATAAATTATTAATAATATTTTTTTAAAAAATACAAGATGTAAGAAACATTACTAAGTAAAATTGAAAAGCAAATGAATAAAATTAATTAAAATATCTGTAACAGTTTCATTCAACGGAAACGATAATATTAATAACAAAATAATGTCCTCACCCATAGTTTTTAGTAATTAAAGTATTGATCATTTATTATTATGCCACGTAGCCATTGTTTTAACCTTCCTCCTTCTTTACTTTATTTGTGAGCCAAATGTGAAAGAAATATATTTATATTTTTACAGCGTATAAATTATGAATTTCATTTTCATATATACGTACTTATTGGCCCATTTAAGTGAATAAGAAAAAAAAAATGATTGCACTTAAATGGATTAAATGAATGCAGCATTTCCTCTGAAAGCTGAATAAGGATTTACAAAAGCAAAGAATAGTTCCATTTATTGATCAGCGAGCCTTCCATTTTGTTTCGGAGGTCAGAAAAATAACGGGCACTGAGCTGAGTTTTCAGCATTCTTTGTCATTTTACTCAGCTTCGTGATTTTCTTCAAAATTCCCAAAAGAAAGCAGCAGGTGAAAGAGACATTGTTTTTAGTTTGTTATTGTTGATTTTTTTCTTCTTTTTACTCCTCTGAGTGAAAAACAAATCAGATGCGTTGACATCTTATCTTTTGATCTCTATTGTTTGAAAAAAGAATCGAGATGGGTTACATTTCTTGCGATTTTTCTAAAGAAAACTGTTTTCGAAAGATTCCGTGAAGAACAGTTTGAAAAGGACTGTGAAGCAGGTAAAGAATAATGAAATATAAAAATCGACGTTTGTGAATATTTGCATTGTATCAAAAGAGCCTGCATTCTCGGAAATGCAGATCAATCAATTCCATCTGGTTGTATCGGGGATCTTAACAATAGACAAACCTCGTTCACAATCAAATTCGAAGCAGATTATGATGGTATGTAAAAATTGATGTGGAAAATGATATGTAAAAAATCAAATGGAATTCGAATACACTTACATATGCTTTAAAAAAATGAAACCCTCTGCAGTGGCCACGGAATCGGCATCATCAAAGATTTCATCATATTGTGCAAACGAAACACTTCCAAAATGACGCAATGAAAAGAATAATAATACAATCATTCTCCCTAACAGAAAATCGAACAATATCTCATTCTTTTCAAATTTATTGTTTAATCAATTTAAATGTATTTAAAAAAATGCGAGTGATGCATTTTCATTCTCTACTACTATAATGTAAAAAAAATATGTAAGAAATGGATTTTATATGTAAGAAAGTATTTGATGAATGGAATTGATGATAATATAAATATCATATTTGTTCTTAATGATTTTTTTCTATATGGTTATATTTGTATTCATTCTTTAATGGTTTTCTAAAAAGCATGATGTGAAAATTCCTTCGAGATTTAGCTTTAGTTATATTAGCGTACACTTTTTGAAGTAATACAATAACCAATTTGGGATCCATTTCGCTATTTTGAACTACGGTCAGATGATGAGGACGAAGCTTTGGTTGGCACCCCCTCCTCAAGCTCCTAGGAGAGTGCCTTTGGCCCTAACGGGTTTAACGTATAAAAGATAATTTATGGGGATGTTTTTAGGTGGGATTTGATTTTGAAATTGGAGGTATCGAAGTAGTTATCTTATTACGAAGCTACCACGGTCATAAAGATTAAAGTATTAACTATGTAAAAGCACAAAAGCTTTCATTTCTTCTTTATTTTCTCGGAGAAGAAGTAGGATCGAGAAGAGTAATTACTAACAAGGAATAGTTATGACAGGAAACTATAGTATACACCAGTAAAATCTAACGCGTTGAAAAGCACATTCATTTTTCGTGGAACTTATAAAGAAGACATTACAAGACATATTTCCAGTTTTCAACTTTCAACTGTAAACTTTTAATATAACTTTATAATTCTAATTTAATGAACGCACAGGTACAAATGGTCCTAGATGTATTGATTTTAACGCTATAAAATACTACTTCGGAATTTTGTGACATGTTATTAAAAATGTTTTTTTTTAGGTTTTTTACTCAGGCATTCACACAATAATTGTTAATAAGATAATTTCTTAAAAGTAGGTTTGATTGTATCGATTATATGTTGTGAGGGTCCTACCACCTATCTAATAGATACTTTTACAACTATCAACACTTTTCGGTGAAGAAACGCCGTGATAGTAGGAATTTGCATATCTTGTAAGTTGACTTTCTTGTTACAAATTATAATTTCATAGTAATTTTGCAACTTACTGATCTAGCGATTGGTCAGTTTTTCTTTTCTGATTATTCTTTTTAATTTTTGAAAGACAGCGTCAACCCTTTTCAATGTAGGCTAATTTTTTCAAAAGTACCGCTATAAATGTCTTTTATTCTATTATATATAAAAAGCACAGAAAACTAACAAAATATTACAATTTTAAAGCCGATTTTTGTTTTGAAATGCTGCTTTTAATTTGAATTTGCTTTAGGCAAAGTATGATATAATAAGTTAATAAGTGTAACGTTTTTTTTTTTTTTTTTTTTTTTTTTTTTTTTTTT
>JAPMOR010055070.1:0-15430 GCA_026543865.1 Argiope aurantia | reverse complement strand
TTTTTTTTTTTTTTTTTTTTTTTTTTTTTTTTTTTGCTAATACACTGAAGCGAGAAAAAAATTTTGAAGAAAGAAAAGTGTAATCTACGGAAGTAAAGTTTAAAAGAATCGCCAAAGTGGTTGGAAATCGGCCTTTTCCTGGTAAATGGAGACTTTAAAATTAAGTTCAAAGTAGTTAACGTTTAAACGTCTCTAAATAGTAGAAATAAGTTCCTTGATGAATTCCACATTATGCGATATTTTGTCTAATTCATTCCTTTAAATGTAAAACTGGATTATTTTAAATAATTACAATTAATATTAATGAGATATCTCTTTAAAAGCAAAGTTGATCGATTGCAGTCTTTTTCTACTGTATCCCAGTTAAATTTCTTTCAATTCATTTTAAATCTAATTTAACATCAGTAAACAGATAACTCAAAACAATAATACTAAACACAACCGAGATTTCCATTTTATTAAATTGCATTATGAATAAATGATAAATAGATAACACAAACGATGAATAAAATATTTCCAATAAATAATTGAATGTCGTAAGATACAAGGAATGAAATACAATAAATGATCTCCCGAAGTTCTCTAAAGGAAAACAATTTAAAAGGGGAGATTTCGAAGCCCCATCTGAAATTAAATAAAAAATGCAATTATGAAATGAATAGAAATTCTTAAGCTTTACTTTGCAAAACAAGATAGCGACAAAAAAATAATATAAGAATAAGAAATAGAATCATATTTCGCTGAATTCCATTCAATATTGATTCCTACTTTTTAAGCGACAGTTTTCATTTGCATAAAGAAAAATATCTTTTCACATTGGAAAATTATAGAGAAAATTTTTAATGTCATCGATATTGGTTTTATTTTATTACATATCGACCTCAAAAATGAATCTTATCGGTTAAAAATGCTGTTTTCTATGTATTGATTTAATTGATAAACAATAAATTAAATAAAACTTGAAACGAATGTTCATATTTCTTAGGTTTTTAGTATTTTTAGATAAAAGTCACGTTGAAAGAAGAAATTTCAATAATCCAATGAGAAGGTTCGATGAAAATGAGACGATTGAATAATCGATCTGACTAGTTCTTAAATATTTGAATTTTTGGAACATACAGTTAGAAATATCCAATAGTTTACGCAGATTCTAAGAAATTTCAATAATTTAATTATTTATGAAAGGTTTCTTTTAAATAATAAATTATTGGTTATTTTTTTATAATAAATTGGGCATTTCCCATTTGTAAACACAGTTATACTTTCTTATTGTATTCTTTTCTCCAATTTTTGAATAAAAAAACCTTTGATTCATTGAATTCAAACTATTTTAATTCTATAATTTAATATATATCATGCGGCAGAGTAAAAGACCTGGCATCAGGCCTTATTAATTAAATATAAGATGAAGCACACATTTGCGTTTGTTACATGATTGTGTTGTGTCACAATGCGCTTTTTTTTATTTAACACGTTGTAATGCACAGTTTTTAATTATAGTTTTGACACAGTATAAAATTTTATACTCTGAATTATTTTTAAAAACTACAATTTAAATTGTTAAAAATCATTACTTATTTTTTTGTTAATACCTTTAATTATTAAGTTCTCTCAATAAAAATGATTATCTAAAGTATTTCAAACGATTATCTAAAGTAAGTTATTTCAAAATAAGTCATCTTTGTATGAATTATTTTCTTCTTAGTGAGAGAAGAGATAGCTCTAGTGTAGTTTTTAGAACAGTTTATTGAACTGAATTATAGCAATATATATAATTCTTTCGAACTCAAAATATTTCTGCATGTGCAGCTCAACGCCAAACCATTATTCGTGTTGAGCATACAAAAGGTAGATAACATTTTGTGAAATAGATCCTATCTTTAGATTTGGACAGAAAAGAAGCATGTGACAAGCCCATGCCGTCAGCCAATTTATTATAAAGCTTAAAGCTGTATTTATTTTCCAAATATATTTTATTTACCAAAATATATTTATCACAAAAGAGATAAAATCCTAAAACTATTCAACTATGTAAAAATAATAATTATCTGAACCCAAGAATACATTAAAATTGAAATGATACCGAATACAAATCTAAATTAAATATTAAGAAATAACACTTAAATGATATCTTAGGTATCAGCAAACTGAATTAAATTGTTAGAACATAGATTCCAACGATCCTAATGATAGCCTTTAGAGGCTTAGAATTCAATTTACTGCTGAAGCTCAAATTCTTTTGATACATTATGCAAATTTAAGGACACAGATACCCCTTTACAGCTCTTCTGGACACTGGCATGTAGTCAGGGAGCTATTCAATTATCATCCGTGAACTGAAAGATGAATGCAATAGCAAGCCTTCTAATGACCATTAAAACTCAGTGCATTGGACAGTCCCTTAAAGATTTAATTACGGACATTACCTTGTAAACGAAATGCATAACGATCGATCTTCGACCTTAAGCAAATGTTATCATGTGAATTGACTTTGTAAGGATTAAATCTGCATTTGATTGACATAGAGCATGCCATGTCAAAACATCGCTTGATTAAAGGAGCAATAGCATGTAGACTTGAGTACTTACTAAAAACAGATTGGAAATGTATCTAAATTCTTCTAACATTTCGTTTATCATAACTCTGTTTTGAATATAAAATGATTTCTAATATTGCGGTGGTAAAATTCTAGAATAATCTAGTCAAATACAATTAGAGTAAATTCAGAAAATCACGCAGATTCTATTCCTACAGTAATATGACAGACTTCATTTACAAACTTTATAATATACTAGATTGAAAGAGCACCATCTTGAAATCTTTCATACTTTTAAAAAAACGCTTTGTGTAGTTTATCATGCATTGCTGTAGTTGAAAGTATCGGTATCGGAAAGTATTGCTGTAGTAAAAAAGTTGATTATTAGCATCAAATAATCCAATCGCGAATTCGCTATTACTGGAATATCCTGGAAATATTGTATGTATGGTAAAATCCAATGAATATAATGTAGCTTAATTTTGTAATTGCATTCTAATATTTGCAACACATTTACAGTTCTCTGAAAACATTAACAATTCGTATAAGTGTGATTATAAAATATACGAAAAGTCATTAAAAGAATAAGCATAAGTTGCGTATGACAAGAAAATGATAATTAAACTACAAAAAAAGTTCAAATAAAATAAACGATACCCCAGCGATTCTTTGTGACACGAGATTAATTAATTAGAAGTAAGAAACCAAACGATAAATTAGTAGCTCCAACAGATGATGACGTTGTTGCTGTTGGCGATAGCGAGGATCGAACTCGCAACCTTATGGTTCGTAGCCGCATAACATGACCACGAGACTAACGAAATTTCTCATATCTCGTAGCTGTTATCTGGCTTTATAAAGCGTCACCGCAACGTCATTTTATAGTAACGTCGAACACAAAGCATTGGGCTTTTAAATTCCACTAACAGTTATTTGGTATTCATCTTTTCAGTTTTTATGTATTTTACCAGCAATAGTGTTCAATTTCTTTTTGTTTTTCTATTACATTTCTTTTTTTTTAGTTTTGAAATTGCTTTGTGAGATGCCTAAACTCTTCCAGTTCACGGCATTGAAAGTGAGATAGGTAAATAGGATAATTGAGAAATAATAATAAATCGTTAGTTTTGGCAAGATAAGATTTGCTGACAAATAAACTTTTGTGATTCCATAGAATTTGATTAAACTTCTGGGTGGGAAATCATAGCTTACAAGTGACATTTGTTTTTCTCAATGCACTGAATCTCCGCAGAATATCTTTGAAAAGAGTGGCATGGATTTTGTAACCTCGCTTCTCTAATCTTTTCCTCACTACCTGAAGTACGCCAGTCATTTTGTCTGTTGATTAAAAATCACTTGGAAGGTTATTAACTCGATGTAAGATAGTGCTATAGAAGCAGGGTCAGGGTGAAGGATTTCAAAACCTCAATAAAACTGATGCTGGAACCAATTCTTCTCTCCTCATGAAATAATAATACGCTAAAGATTCTTATTTTTCACTTCCCTGCCGAGCACGTGCTGCTTCAAAATACTTTGTTATTTCGTCTCATCTTGCATATTTATTTTCATTACTTTGGTTTATGTTAATATTAAAATTATTTTATGCTAATCTAGGTCCTGTGTATCTGCATTTATTAAATAAGTCATACAAACATGGATTATTTTGTGTATTGCATTAAATACTTCCGCTTCGTTTGTTTAATTACAAATATACTGTAGAAAACTTGATCATCTAATTACCAGAGCTGCTTTATACACATATTGTTTCAGCTTACATACCTTTTTAGAAAAAATTCTGATTTTAGCAAAGTTTTAAGAAAAAGAAGTCTCTATTGAGAGATAGATATCAAACTACTCTATCCTGTTCTTTCCGAGTTATCTTGTTTTCCAATCTGAATTTTTTTTTTGTTCAAATTACGCAACTGGTTCCCTAATTCTCATATTTTCTTAAAGAAGGTTTCTTACTATAAATTTTTCTCTATTTTCACACAATAAAGGATAATTAATTTGTGAAATTTTAAAAATGCTCTCCTATAACATGGAATTTATTCCGCTAAGTTTCAAACGTTTTGTACATCAGACTTCATTTAAATCAAATATCAATATGCCCATTTTGTATGAAAACGTCATACATTATAATTTTGCTTCAATAAAAAGTTTTATGTGTTGCAAAAATTTATGAACTTTGATTATTAATCTTAATAATAATAACAATTTTATACTATAAGAAAGCGGATTTCAGTGATAATATTCTAGAAATACTGTGTTAGTTATAAAAATATTTGCAAATGAAAAGTTTATCCGGACAGTATTCATCACATATTTAAAAAATGTATATTATAATTTATCTGACTTTTCCTTTACAATAACAATTTGATTATGATCCATTTACAGTAACAATTTGACATCACTTGATTGTATTTAATGCTGCCTCTGGAATTCTGCTGAAAATGTTCACACTTAAGAAATATCGCTTTATTATGAATACGCTCAATCAATATTTAAGTTAAATAAAATATTCTTATACAAACAAATACTTTTTCCTATTTTTACAATAGCGTTATCATCACTTTAATGATAAAGTTTCCTTTTACCTTAAATGTTGAGATATGTTTGTGTCTTTTGTTTAAAAGATAGAAACAATATTCCTTTCCTTTCTGCTTCTAAAACCTTCAGTATCATATTTTCAATGTATTAGTGCCTTTACTTTGGTTCAATAGTTCTTTTACTTTTATTTCGCTTCTGCCAACAAAAAAAAATTTTTAAAGAAAAAAATTGTCGCAAAATCCTAATGATATTTTTAGTAAGCTTTTAAATTATTCATTGTAGATATCCATACATTTAGGAAGATTTATGAGATCACGTCATAAGAATAGTAATTGTTTCATTTTTATTTTATTCTAACCTTCCAAAGCATTCTATGCACGTATTTTTCTATAAATGTATAGTATTAGGCACAAAAAGCATTGTGGAATAAAGATGAGCTCCCAGATATTGAAAGAAAATGTTGTGAAAAATGGCTCGCATCCAATTAGATTGAAAATAAAAGAAGTTCCAATTATTATAAAATTGGTTATTTTAGTCTTTCCAGACAATTATTTCTCATTTTTTAACAATCGTTTTAGTTTTCACAAATTTCATCGTGAACAATTTTCGAAGCATATGCATGTACGATTTAATCTTAATACATATTATTATTTATTACTGGGTGGTACACTGAGCGTTGCTGCCGCAGAAGAAATAATTTTCGAAATATCGTTTGAAATTTGAAATTGCTATCTTGTTTAATTAGAAATGATAGAAAGATTTATATTGTTTTTCTTTTCGACAATGAATACATTTACTGAAATTGAATGACATATAAAGGAGAAGTATAAATAGTATTTGTTCTCTTTTTTTTGGGGGGGGGAGTGGCTTTAGATATGATAAACTGTACAATGTTTATAATCTTTCCGTAAGCGCAAACAATCAAAGTTTTCCCGCAATCGGATGAACGGTGCGGAAGCGCAATACGAACAAACAAAAATCCATTTTTACAAACAAACAAAACAAACAAAAATATATTAGACATAAATATAATAATTGTACTATGTCTATAAACTTCGCGCAATGCGGACGGTTGGATAGCGCATAAAATACGAACAAACAATAATTCAATTTTATGTATTATAGATGGGATAGACAATTTTAAGCATTTGCTGTTATGAAACAGGTTCCTAAATATTCTTAAATATCCGATCTTTCTTATTTTCATTTCTATTATAAAATAATAGTTTGTGTTTCGATTACTTGGAAATTACTTTTCTTGATATTTTCAAGTGATGAATCTCGGGTTGCTACTTTCATGTTTCTGGAAAATTGAATGATAGATAGCTTATCTTATTCTTTTTTTAAATACTTGTAACTTTTTTTCATACTACTAGCATCAGGTTGCTATATTCCAGCTGATTCGCCAAGAATATTGATTATATTTTATTACAGATAAATAGTTTAGATATAATTTCATATTCAAGATTTTGTCAAAAACTCTTACGGTAAAACCTTGTTTTTTTGTTTATCTTACTTAAGTTCTGTTTATTGTGTGTATGATCTTTCTAATGGAGACAATCGCATAGCATCATCGCGATGATCTTTTAAATATCGAGATTTGTAACATCACTTTCTTGTTTGGGCTCATAAATTACACATATGTTCAGCACAATTATTTTTCTTTAGCTTTCAACAATGGAAAAAATATTTCTCCATTTAATATCTGACAAAACAGCATAGATAGTTTGAATTCCAAGACAATTTTGGAAAGTTGTTGGAAAGTTTAAAAAAATTTCCATAATTCAAAAAACTTTACAAATATTAACTTGCTATAATTAAAAACAGTTTTTTTTTTAATTTTGAAATGGAGTTCGTTATTTCTGTGCCATGGTATTTTCTGATGTTATCGCCAAATTCAATTTATTTTTTGAATAATCAAAACCTTTTATTCATGTAAAAATTTGGTAGCTGTAGGTCAAATAGTCTAGCCTGTAGAGCGCATACACATACATTTATCTTTATTATTAGTAGAGATAACCATTTACTCTAAAATTGAAAATCTCCCATTTAACCATGGAAAATCGATATATCGGGAAGTTATATATTTTATATTTAGACGATAAAATCAACAAATTAATGTAATAGAAATGATATGATGTATTTTCTCCAAACAAAATACGATTCAACTTGACTATGATTGGAGTGAAAGAATTTTTATTAAATCTGGAATTAAATTTCCATTCTTAGAAGAAACATATGAATGATTATAATTTAGGTACCTTTATTTAGAATATTATATAAAGGAAAACATAGAAATGCTACGTCTCTACAGTATACATTAAAAGCGATATGAAACTGACTGGTTTAAATGATGAGTGATTGTTACGTACAACTCATTTCTGGTCATGATCTACATTTATTTCGAATTAGCCGCCTTTGGCGACCAGCCGGTTCGCCAGTATTACCTCTCGCTACAATTTTCAATTAAATATTTTAAGTAACTGGTCTCTTAATAGATTTTCAAACAAAATATTTTTAATCTTCAAATTTTGATAGTCCTACCAAACTTATACTGTTGTTTAGATCGTTTCGTTCAATTTACTATATATATATTGCACATTTGTTGTCATTTCCGGTAAAACTTCAACTTTAATTTAAAGTGGTAATGAAGAAATTGCAATTAATATAAAGATATTTTTAAATAAAACCAGGCGTTTTATTTTATTTATCATCTTTATTGTTATTTATTTATTATTATTATTATTACTGAATATGAGTATTGCAAACAGAATCGCTCGGTATTTAAGTCTTATGTTAACTACAAAATATTTTCATAGTTTATGTAATATCTCAAACAATAATTCAACAAAAATTTCTCAGATTCAGCATAAAATTCAGTTTTTAATTTTGCTTTCAAAAGGATTGAAATGAAATCAATAATAATATTTTGTTCCGGCCTATAAATATATTTCAAAAATTATGAAGTCTAAATTTAATGCAGTAAGGTATCATATTCTGAGAAATATTCTGGACACACCAAATTTTAAATAAATGAATGAATGTTTCTGTTTTCCACGATCAACTAAGACTTATTTCTGAAGTTTTGAATGTTAAAAATTTAGAAAAACTCAACATTTTCATAATTTTAGTCCAATTAATCTTGAAAAACCTGAGCTCTAATCGGCGTATTTTCTTTGAATCGATCGATGGAAAATCTAAAATTATCCTTTTTTTATTGAATAGTGATATTCAAATTTTCATAAATCAGTCAGTTTAAGTGATTGATTTAGTGGATTGGAAATTAACATTTTTTATTTAAAATATTAGTGTTTCAAGAACATTTTATTAATCGGGATTTCCACAGCAGAAGCTTTATGTAAAATCAAAAATTTGTTTTTTATTAGAGCATTTATTGAATCAAGTTATATAAAATATAATCATTTTCCATTTAGACCATTTTAGCAGGACTGTGTTTAACTAAAGGTTTGCAAATTAGCTGTGTGGCTCTGATTTGAATGGATATCCTGTTCATATTAGGGCCGCGGTGGCCTGGTGGTAAGGTCTCGGCTTCGGAACCGGAGGGTTTCAGGTTCGAGACTCGATTCCACCGAAGAACCGTCGTGTAAGGGGGTCTATTGCACGTTAAATCCGTTCTGACCAAATGTCCTCCCGCTGGTGTGGTGTGGTGTGGAGAGGGGGGTGCCGCGGTCAGGTGTCGTCCTCGTCATCTGACCGCGGTTCAAAATTACGAGGTCCGTCCCAAAATAGCCCTAGTGTTGCTTCAAACGGGACGTTAATATAACTAAACTAAACTAAACCTGTTCATATTAAACAATACTTGCCTTAAAATAAAACTGATTTATTGGATTAATAATATAGAGAGTGTAAAAGATTATAAAATAATTTTTCTTTCATTTATTTTTTTGAAAAAATAATATTTCATATTTGTTTCGTTTCCTACAAACACGTGCCGAAAATTATTTGTTTGCAAATTTCATTTCCAAAAAGATTTAATTTATTTTTAATTGGAGTTTTAATCAATGTGATGGCAACACTTTGAAAAAAGCTAATTTTTTCCCATGAATGCGAAACGTGCTCGTGCAGCTTAAATTTTATTTTTATTTTGGACGAAAAAAATTGTTGAAAAATATAGTTAAAATATTTATTTAAAAATTCATTAAAAATAGAAAATTAATTTTAAGATTAAAACATTGGTATCATTTAAAAGATAAATTTTTGATCTTTAACTTCGTGTAAAAATCTTTTTCGCGCGGTAATATTTTCGGAAGTTATAGTAGAAACACGCCAAAATGTCGCTTAATTTTTAAATAAATAAAATTCTAATTAAAAATTCGAAAAAATAACCCCCAGGTGCACATTCCCGGCCTCCATGGTATACACGTGCCAAATTTGGTAGCTGTAGGTTGAACACACACACACACACACACACACGCACACACACACATTGAGCTTTATTATAAGTATAGTATTATCATTGGCAAAATAATCAATATGTACTTGAAAGTTTTTCGAAACTTTTATTTTCATCTTTTTTCTATTCTTTAATCGGTTGACTGATTGCAACAAAGAAAATGATGTTTTATATAAATTTATGGAACGATGAATATTTTAAGAGATTCTTCATTTAATTTTGTAGTCGAGACACTTATTGCGGAAATTAAGATCAAAAACGTTTTTAGAGTTTTCGTCTTCGCTTACTGTTTGTTCTAAAATGTTAAGATTTAAATACTCTGGTTCATAAAAATATTTATTCTGTTTCCTAACTTCAGTTTAAAAAAAAAGTGATAACTCAAGTTTTTAACTGTTTCTTTGTTGTTTGCTATAAGGAAACCAATGAATATCTTCTTTTTATACGAAAGATATATTTTATAACACAATTCACACTCAATAACTTACATTTAAAAGATTAATAATAATGAGTTGAAAAGTTTTTTTTCTTTAGAAAATTACAGAGGAATTAATTCTGCTTGAATTTGCAGTAAAAATATGCGTGATAGCAGGCCAAGAGAATCAACAGACATCGTTTGTTCCAAAATATCCAAGTCCCTCGTTTAATAATAGCTAAATGGAAAAACTCTCAAACAAGTGGAAAACATCGTAAAAATGGTTATAAGTTTAACCATAAAATGTTTGAAACGTAGCCACGTGGTCTTACTCCACTTCAAAGTTAGATCCATATTTCCAAACCATATCAACACTAGAACAAATGATATTCATGCGCCATTCATTTCGGCTTTTAATAAAAATGGAATATTTTCTTTTAAAAGCTGAACTTATTCGATTTTAAAGAAAGTGTGAGCATAAAATTAAATGTTTTCTGATTAGAAACAATTTTTAGGGACTCGGGGCTCCCTTATGTAAGCATCTTATTGAAACCTTTGTTGGCTTTTATTTTGACACCATATCAAATTTTATTTACTTGAGAGCCTCCAAGTTATAACGATCGATAAAAATATTTTTCCGAATAAGAAAAATTGTTTTCTGCAGATTGCTTTTGGAATTAAAATACAATTCAAAATTATTCAATCCCTTCTTCATTTTTATTATATAACGACAGTCACAATAAAGAAAAAATTCATAATTCAAAATATAGAAGAAATACGAAAGATGACTTTCTATATTTGATTATACAATGAACAAAAGAGAAATGGATACTTGAAATCACGAATAAAATATTTTCAAAAAGATTGAAAGCCTTAATGACTTTGAGCGAAACACAACAAAGGAACTCCTGCAAATGAAATCGATTTCAAAAGAGGAGTTTCAATAAGCAGCTGAGATAAAACTAAGAGTGCAAGAAAGAAAGGAATGGAATAGTTTCAGTTTTTCTCTGATAAGTTTAAAAATTATGAAAAGAACTAAAAAAATATAAGAAAGAGCCGCTCTCGATGGAATCCCAGTCATTATTTAATTCTTAGCTTTCAAGTAATAGTTATCATTTACAAAAAAAATAAAGAATTCTTTTGAAAATATTTAAAACTCAAGGAGATGAGTTTTCAATTCTTTTGACATTTATTTCGAAAAAGTAATCAGGGTAAATTTGATATCCTGATCTTTTTTGTATTATTTATCCAATTGTATGTGTTCATATTCTTAAGATTTTTGACATTTAGTCATAAGATCCTGCTGAAAAAAATAATTCCTTTTATTCAAAGAAAATATGCAACGAATATGAAATGATTAAATAATCGATAATGTTGTTTGGATTTAAATATCCAATCTGTTGAAACTTGTCACTCTTGAAAATGGCAATAGTTTAATAAATTGTTGAATATTTCACTTTTTTAGTTCCAATGAATAAATATTCTTTTTCAGAATATGGTTCTTTTTATCGAAAACTTTGAAAACCTAGAATTCAAACTGATATTATGAAAACTTATTTCGGAAAATGATATAGCAGAAATAGAAAGTAAAAGAAAAATGGTAGTATCAAATTTAATTATAAGTAAAACCATGAGTAAGAATAAAATTTTTTTCTCTCATTATTTAAAAATAATAATTTTGGCAATCCTTGATTTTTTTTTCATTTATAAATAAAGTTGTTCAAATATGATGGTATATCACTTCCTTTGATCTAATAAAGAATTTTAATAAAGTTACCAAAAATGCAGCATGTGAATAGTTGTAAATAGGAATTCATTTCCATGTATTTCATATTACTATTTTTCGACTAAAAGCATTTTTAGTTTTTGTGTGCGAAAGAATGCCTTAGATTTTTAATCTTAGATTTAAATAGTAATTTAAAGTAATGGCAGAAAGTAAAGAATTTTACATTTAAATTGAATTTTTTTTCCCATGTACTTTTCAATTTTTGCAAGAATTAAATATTTTTTACGACATGTTTTATAGAATACGACAAAATCATGCATTCGTGGCACCTTGATAAATGTTATAGGCAAATGTGTGTAGGAAGATGGGAAGCTTTTTAAGAAGTTGTGACTAAAGTGAAAAAAGAAAATACGTGACAAAAATTAGAAAGATATTTCAAACTTTTAATGAAAAAGAGACTGCCACAGAACTTGTTTGCAAAAAGAAAATAAGAAGACTTTTACTCAACATTAAATTTTGCTTTATGTATAAAAATTCAGAGAGAAATGAATTTATTTTTGGAAGTAAAATGAGAAGCGTTAAAAAAATTAAAAGAATATATTCGTTAATCTTTGGAGTAAAATATTATTTTATAATTAATCTTTTTCTTAAAAAAAGATTCTATAAAACGTTTGCCTTTGTCGTAACAACGATTTCTAAAAAAAGAAAGTAAAAAATTAATTTCAATATTATATCTGTTGACTATATATAAAGGGTAATCTGAAAATGAAATTTAACGTTTATGTTAATCATTAAGTAACATTTCAGTATTTTAAAGTGAAGCTTTTTTAATGTCTAAATATTTTAAAAAATGCATACCATTTTAAGCAGAAGTTTCTGATCATTAACATGATCCAACTGTTTTTAAAAAGTTACTGTGTCTTAGTGTTTTAGTGGTTTTCCGATATATGAATTTTCAATTAAAATAAAATTAGACATGGTAAACTAAAGAACATATCAAGATGCGCCGTTTTGCTAGCAAGTTTATATACCTTTATTTATTATGTATTTCAAATAAATAAAAACTATTTTTTCGCAGTTATGTTTAATGTTTTAAACTATTTTTTTTTCCCTTAAGACAAAATAAATTTGGTCAAATAAATCTTTTTTTCAAATATAATATCTTATCTAAAAATATAAAAGGTTTTGGTTCCTTAACTAAAATTTGCTTTCCACCAATTTTGTTTGTAACTTATAATTTTATCTGTCAAAAAGTAATTTGAGAAGAATAATTTTATCGCAATCATAAATAATGAAGTTTTTCTTAATCCGAATGATTTAAGTCAATCCTCTAATGGTTTCTTTTTCATTTTAAATATTTTTATTTCGTCCCTTTTCTAACCTTTAGACTTGCGATAAAAATGAACTTACCTATAAAAGGGTTCTGATCTCTTTATCGTTTGCAAATGAAACATATACAACCAAAATTCGTTTGCAATTCACAAGCTGAAAATATTTATTATATGTTTTAAATAAATTTAAAGAAAAGATATTTGTACTATTTATTACATTAATGCAATCTAGTACCATTTCTTTGAAATTTACATACGTAAACCGCTAATCTAAATATATAAAACGCTAACGAACGTGGTCATAGAGCCTGCTCATTTCTCTTTATCTAATGGCAACAGTCTGGTCATACGAATTTCATTCTGCTTCATTGAATGTTTTTACAGCTGAATTGAATTCAATGTTTCCCATAGCTAATTAATGGAGTTTCCAAATATTATTAAAAATGTTCTAGAGTTGGTTCGCCGTATCACCATAATTCAATCAGAAGTACATAAAAATAAAATTAGGAATATATATGAAGACCATGAAAAAGAAATCATGAATAAGGTTCAAAAGAAACTTAATGAACTCTTAAATGAACCCGATTACTTGCATATAGAAATTGATGTTCATATCCTCCAAAATAGCTATTTTATAAAAGTAGTCTCAATGTTAAGACCTAAAAATTACCTTTTTGATGATATTAATTTTATTTCCATATAATCTTTCTCTTGCTTTTAATATTTTGAATTCAAATAATATTGATTGATGTATTATTTGTAAGAATGTTTTTAAAGGCTATGATGGAATTCGAACTCTTATGTCAAAAGATACAATAACGGGCCAAGATTAATCCGTCCACTTCCACTTTTATTTCGTAATGTATAATCCATTTTTTTAATTTTCAGTAAGCTGTTTTGATTGAACCATTTTTTTTCAGTCGTAACACAAAACAAAATGAAATAGATTTTTTTAAAAATGAATTCCATAAATCATTCAATGGCCTAAAAAATTTCGGCAAACAAACTACTTAACAAAGGCTACTAGTAGTATATTTTAATTTCTTTTATATTTTAAAGGTTTAAACAATTTTTTTTAAATAATCTGAATGATAAAAAAAATTATTTTTGTTTAAGAATTATTTTCTAATCTGTTAAGAACGCTTTCAAGAAACATTCGCGAGTGGAAATTTGCTACCTAATAATTCATCAAATACTATTTTTATGAATTTATATTTCCAAGCCAATTGAATAAAATATAGCTTTTTGTTCTGTTTAAATTAACATGACAATCTCCAAAAACACATGAATAAAATAAAACTTGCAAAAATTTCTTTATATTACTTAATCATCCGGATGGGTGCAAAAACTTCTTTCCATAAATATTTCAACAAATAAAAAAGTCCTTTTCTAATGCATAAAGACAAAACACATTTGCATATAAAATCTTCCGAAATTTTTTACGGATTTTGTCATTAATAATGAAAGCTTATTTTTTTATTAAACACTGAAAAAGGATAAAATACCGTATATGTGAACATTTTTTTGTTTTTGTTTCTACTGCTTAGCCACGAATAACCAGACGACTCTCACAATCATAAATATTCATTAGACACATTACTTCAAAATCAATAATCATTTACTTCCTGAACGGCTGTCTGCAGCCGTTTTTACAGAGTTTGTGAAAGTCAATAAAATATGGACTTTGATTGCAAGTTTATTTAAAGAAATGGATATTTTCTCCGAACCGCTGGGTAAGTTAAAAGGTGAAGCGCTTTAAATAGTTCATTCGAAAGAAGTAAAATGTGTAATTGCGATTGAGTTTTGGATTTTGGAAGAGAAGGTTCTTTTGATTTATTAATAAGAATAATTCCTTCTTATTTTTTTCATTTCCTTCTTTCGATGCCTTTTATAAGATTGCTTTTTTCTCTTCTACAAACTTTAAATAACTTTCTCATTCATACAACACTAATTACTCAGTCTTTGAGTTCAGAGTTAATTTTAATACGCTTAACAAATTTTGGAAATGTAAAAACATTTATAATTAAAGGAGAGGGAGTATATAAAAGTAGTATGATTATACTTTTTGAATCAAATATTACAATAACCATATGCAGTCAAGCATATATTACTGGACCCCACAGGATGTCATAGTAGATATCTCATTTCCCTGAGAGGTATAGTGAATGGGCGAATCGCTCCTACTCCAATGAAGGGACAATCATTGAGTCTTCATTTTCAGTTTCAACAAATCTTAACGCAAAGAACATTCAATTTATCTCGAACACTTATGCAGAGAGGGAAGGATTCTTCATGATCGTGATACTGTGAAAAGTGGCATTATTTCAACTAAAATAAAAGTACTTGGTGCATAATTTTTACAATTGCTGTTTTTGTTTTATAATATTTTATAATTTATTATTGCATGATATTTTCATTATAATGTACTCAGCATAATATAACTAATCAAAGGTTTTTCAAACATTAT
>JAPMOR010055069.1:6233-21295 GCA_026543865.1 Argiope aurantia | reverse complement strand
AATAGAGAGAGAGAGTTCTTTAGAGACTGAGATACTGTTCTTTATAGAATGCATAATGTAATTCACATGAAAATGTTGCATAATCCATCCTTAAAAGCATAACTAATTGCAAATATTAATAAAAAATGCTACATTTTTAAAATTAAAAACTTTCATTGATAGAGACGTTAACTTAAGTAAAAGAAATATAAAATTTTATTTTATTATAATTTTTATTTGAAGTCGCAATTTCATTAAGATATTAAAGTTACCAATACAAAACATTTAAAGGAACCTACAGGTGCACAATGTATGTGAATTTACTCATAATTAGCATCATAGGCCAACTTTTATAAAGATTTCTAAATTATTTATTATAAAGTTTTATTTAAAATACAAGAATTCTGTGAGAAAAATTCATGAATAAAGTTGTTAGTTATAAGGAATTCTCTATAAAATCTACTTTGTAAAATTGGTTTCAGGGGAGAAAAACATTATTTAATACTTAGCAGCGTAATTTTTTTTTCTAGTTTGCAAAATTTAATACAATCTTTAAACAAAATATTTAAAACGTAAATGTTTCGTTTCATTTAACAAAAAGACGCGTAGGCAGAGTTTTTAAATAAATTCGTTGTAGGCTATATTTATTCATAATATTGAAGAAAAAGCAGAAATATAAACTTAAAAATGAACGGCAACCATTCGATTAATAACTGCAAGAGTATACCTCAATCTGTATTAGTTTATAAAATACACGCAATCATAAAATCATTCCGCTCTTCAAATATATTAAATAGGAACATGTAAGGCCGCCAAAGGAGCTTTATTTTTTAGTCTGTCTTGAATGCGAAAGAAAGTGTTCAGACATGTAAAGAAGGTACAGATTAATATAAAAGTAAGAAATAGGACACAAATATGAATTTAACTCATACTCTAATACATTCAACTTAACAGGGAATAAAACTTGGTTTAGCGTAAGCATACTGTGCATCATTTTCGTTTATTTGTACTCTAGTACAATTTAACTCGGAATAAAACTTGGTTTAGTTTAAATGTACTGCGCATCATCTGCAAGTTTATTTTTACTTTTCAATGCATTCTATTCTATATAAAATATTTAATTAAGTTTTATTATTTTTATTTAATAAAGTCTTATTATTTTTATTAATAATATCTAATAAAGTTTTATTATTTAAAAGTATTATGCTTTTAAGCCTTAATACCTTAAGTCTTTAAGTCATTTAATGCCTTAAACGAGCAGATGATTTCCTTTCTCATAACGTTTTTAAATTTGAAAATAAATAAATAAATTTAAAAACTAGGCTTTTGGAGCAACGAGAAAAGAATTTTCAAATTAACCATTTTTTTGAATATTTATGCATGAAACTACAGAAATAAGAGAAATATAATATAAGAAAAAAGAACCAAAATAAATTATGTCCAGTCATCAGTTAAAAGAAACATTTATTTTGAATTTCTGAATTGGAAAGGTTTTTCCGGTTAAATTTTTATTCAACTCATAAATGTCTTGGGAGAATAAAGTATATTGGTGAGAGAGCAGTATTTTTCGAGACATGGTAGAAGTTTTCGTGCATTATCTACTTTTAAAACATTTCAGGAAGGCAATTTTATTCATCAAATACTCTTTCAAACTTTTGTCCCTTCTTTTGATGGCTAAGACCTAGAAAGGAACTTATGAATGTAACTTATCTCGCATTGATAAAAAAATAATAATAATATTGTTTCCGTGATAGATTTCCTCGAGAAATAATTGCTAATGTTTTGTAAGAAATTATCTTACAATTATGCTTTATGCGTCGACAACAAATTTATACATGTTACCGAAAAGAAGCGTTATTACTAATAAAACTATATTACATCATATGTTATCCATAAAAATTTAAAGAAGTTAATTCAGTGTTAGTTCCATATTTGTTCTTAATGGACATCAGTTTTTGGATGAATAAAACAATATAATTCATCTTCAAAATTAGTTTAAATCTTCATTTCTCAATATTTTTTTTCTGTATACAGAACACTTCGGGAGAAAAATCATAAAGAACTAAACAGTATTATTTATAAAAGGAGTAAGATAGCAAGACTTATCAAAAATAAGAATCAGACATCAACATCAAAGATCTAGAAATATTGTTTCTGAATGAGAAATATGATTGTTCTGTTCAATTTCCATTATTTTCCAGATAAGGGACTTTTACTAGAAGTAAGTTGAAAATTCTGTAAAATGTTACATTTTTAATGAGAATCAAAATTCCTTATTTCACATTGGCAGACTTCCGTTTTAATTTTACTAAAATTGCTGCCTTAAATTGTTTACATTGATTCATATTTTTGAAACTATTTTCGAAAAGAATAAATTTAATTACGACTCTTGGTATAAATATATTGCTCCAAATGGAAAAAATTCTTTAAGTAATATAAAATCTCATATACTACGTTGTTTTAGTCTGTAAATATACTCCTGAGAAAATTACAATGTCTAAATTTTATACGTTATAATGGTTTTATAAATAATTTTTAATAAATTATTTCTGATACTGTAATATTTAAAAGAAGAAATGGCTGTTTATTCACTGAAATCATCTGTAATCAGTTTTTCACGGTCATTTTCAGTCGTAGAATAAAGAATTTGGTTTAGTTTAAGAAAATGTTCTTATTTCTGAATTTTGTCTAAATCCTTGTACAAGAAGAATTTTTTGTTCGAGTACTTGTGCAATGCTTGAGCACCTGCTTCGATGATTCAACTTGAATGTGCTATCACTATCAAAAAAATAAACTCTGACAAAACTTTGAATGTCTTCAAATGATGCTCTTTATTTTTAAATCTTTTTTCATCATAAAATTTTCCAAGAATTTTGAACTTTTATTTAAAAAAATTTGCTTTAGTGATTATTTTGATGATGCAGTTTCGCTGTGATATTCTTAAAATTCCTAATGTACCAATAAATATTCATAACTTGGTCACGTTTATCCTTTTCTATAGAACTTTACAGCTTTTCATATATTTATGCATTTTCAAAATTATTATTATTATATTTCTTTTTCAAGAGCAGATATCTGATGCATTGAACTGTTGTTGCTTGAATCCTATTAACCTATATGTAGAAGATGTACATTTAACATGTTTATTTTTTCTTTAGCTTTTATTTGGTTATATTCCTCTTTTCTAATTTTTTTCATTAAATTTTGAAATATATTTTTTTATTTCCTCATGTCATTTCATTTTTGAAAAAAAAATATTTAAATAATGTGAGAGATTTTGTATTTGAATACATTTAGGTTGGTTTCTATTTTCCCTTCTATGTTATTCTCAAATTTTTTATGTAAGAGCTCACTTGTTGCTCAATGATTACTCTTCTCCATCCGTTGAATGACAGCAGTGTAAAAGATACTATACTCAATTCTAAGGCAGCATCAATCTTCCTGGTAAATTTTTCTCGTTCGTATGTTGTATAAACAATTCTATCATTTTAAATTTCCCTTTTTGTAATTTTATTAGCTTTATATCATAAAACATTTCTACCCCTATTTTCTAATCCTAGATATAAAAGACGGTCGCTTCAGATTTCCATATTTATATTAATATCCATCTCAAACTTATCAAGAATGACCCACTGGGTATATAACTTAGTGTGTAGTAAAATCAAGGTATTAAACAAATTTTAATAAATGTATAAAAAATTTGATTTTGTAAATTTTTATAGGCGCATTTATTGACTCAAAAGACAACGTATAAATTAATTCTAAATGTCATTTCACGCATTTTTCTAATCTGGAAGAATATGTTTATCTTCAAAGATTTACAGAGCAGGTATCGGGCCAAGATCAGAATGGACACTTGTTAATAAAAAAAATTATCCTTATTTCTTCTCTTTTGTATCTGAGTGCAGAAATGCAAATGTACAAATAAAACACTTCTTCTCTTAATTTTATAATTCTCAGTACAATAATATTTCAATAAATAGGAAGTAATGCATAATGTGGAAGTTCACTTAATAACAAACTGAAGATCGAAAATTTAATTTTCTCTTTAAGAATTGAGAAAACATAGGAATAATGGTAAAATTCGGTTTTATAACTGACGTTTAAAATCTTTTTGTTTTGAAAACAGTGTCTAAAATTTTGGCACACTTAAAAAAAAAAAGAGAGAGAGAGAGAGAGAGAATATAGTTTTAAAGAATAATTTTGTGAAAGGTTTTCTTTATGCTGGAACCATATTGATATTATATATAAAAGTATGAAAAATCTAGTAAATTCATTTGTGTAATAAGATGAATAATAAAAAATCACATTTTGACTGAAATGCGTTTTTTTTAATTACAATTTTTTGAAATACGAATATTTTGAATTACTTGCAATTACGAAGTTTATTACTTCTTCTTTTAAACACAATTTTTTCACGTAATTACAAAATTTTTCAAAATTTAATAAATTAAATTAAGATGGTACTATGCATAGAAAACATTAAATAAAAAAAGTTTTTCGTAACATTTGTTTCATAAAATTGTAACAAAAATAGTTCATAAAAAGGAAATACACTCAGATTGAAAACAAATTAAACTGTCAATTATTTTTTTAAATTGAAAATGCAAAGTGGGGAATATTTTCATTCACTACATAAAACCATTGATCTCACCATTATCTATTCTCTTGCTTCTGATTCAAGACAAATAAAATCATTTACTAAGATTTATTTAGTTATCCTACATCTTAATCATATCAAGTCTTTAAAGGATTTATCCATTTTTTTAAAAATCTTATTTATTTTGGGTCTTTAAAAGAAAAAAAATATCGAAATAAAAAAATCATATTGAAAAGGCAATAGATTATATTTAAAATATCACAGTAGAAACAAAATAAATTATATTGAAAATATCAAATTCAAAATAGAATAAATTGAAATAGTATTACCAAATTTCAAAATAAAAATTATTTCTTTTAAATTTTATTAAAATAAAAAAAAATTCAATAATAATGAGACAAATTCTAACATTTTTACTTAAAGTGTGAACTCGCAGATTGACAATTCCATGATAAATGAATAAAGGGCCTCTCCCAAGTAGAAAGAACAAAATCTTAAATAAATTCGATCAATGGAATCAGATTTTTAATTCGTTAATTGAAAATTATACCCTTTCTGTTAATAAAAATTAAAAAGATATAAAGAAAATATTAAAAGGTGTAACATTTAATGTTCGATTAAGAACGATCGGTTGACCCAAATTTGACAATAAGTAAAATATTATGCAAAATTCGTAGTCTAAGAAACAGGCATATTTATATTTAACCCTTGTATTTTATCAACGATATATGCATTGTGTTATTTATCTAGCTAAATATTCATATTTTTTAAGAAATTGATTTCTTTTCATATAGTTACTTCATATCAGAAGGACTGTCAATTCATGAGAGATTTCTGAAAGTAACATGTAAATGATAATGAAATAATAAGTAAGATGCTAGTTCTTAAAATACTAAGATACGAATTTTTTTTAAAAAAAATCTGAACTACAACTTCTTGTGTTGCCAAACTTATGAACATTCTAAATTCCAGACACATGCCCTTGAAATGTTTACCAACTTCATCTCCTTCAATGTTTCTTAAATGCATTATATTTTTCTATTGAGAAGGACTGTAATTTTGAAATTTTTAGAAATGCGCATTTTTTAAAAATATACAGAAGCGAGACAGATTATATTCACATTATTTTTGATATTCATGTTTTGACATTTATACAAGAGTAACTGCAAAATAACAATAGATACAAGGAAAAAAAGAAAACTCATGTTATTTAAATTTAAATCTATGAATGCAGGTACCTATATGCAAATATTTGAATATTTCTCATGACAGTAAAAATATGTAATAAAATTTCACATATTTTAGAAATTTACATTTCCGTTATAGTTGTTTTTAGTCTCTCATATTTCTTTATTTCTTACATCTTACATCACATTTCTTTTTTTCTCCATTTCTTCCATACAATGTTTTCACAAGCATTCAGCTAAAATACATGCATTTTGTTTTGACTAAAATTGTTTTTCCTTGCAATCCTTTTTCATTTTTTTTTTTACAAAATTTTAGAATATTTTGTTTTTTTCGGCTTTTTTGATCTTACTTATTTTGCATTCGAGTTCCATGTGTCGAATCCCTAAAGATCCAAGAGAGGAGCGAAATATCAAGAAAAAGTTAAAAATGAACCGACATGAAAGGAAATAAACCAAAATGTTAACTTATGGAGCTTATATTTATTCGAGAATATTTTAAATTTTTCATTTTTTTTATTGTGGAACAGCTCAGGTGGTGAAGTTTGTTTTATATTCACTCCAAAAAACATTCTACATATGAATTGAAATGCCTCAAAAAGTTGTGACATAAGTATTCGCACAATGAAAAATCTTAATCCTTTACATATACTAAATGCATGCAGGTGAAAAAAATGTGCTAAAGTAGAGGAAAATATAGGGCATAAGCAAAAATAAAAATATTACTGCAAAATTTGGATTACTTATTCAGTACTGAAAAAAAATTAAATATAAATATTTTCAATTTTGGCAAATTTATTTTGCTATATAATATAAGTAACGATTTACACTCAGATAATTATTAAGAAGATAGGAAGAGTAGCATCGAATATTTTAGTTATTTATTGATGAGCGTTTTATATTTCCTCATGAAATTAAAATAATTATTTCATCATTCATCAAACATTTCTACCAGATTTTCAATAAAATATTTCAAGAAAAATTTTACGACGGAAACGTTGGATAAATTGTTTATAGTTACATCAGTGATTAAATGATAGTTTTTGCATTTATTTCTCCTTTTTCCTCTTCGTATTATTTTTTCTATTTAAGTGTATAGCATAAATTATTCTACTGCCTTTGTACTTTAAAACTCTGGTTGTTTAATAAAATATTAATCTTTCAACTTATTAAAAGAAATACCAAAAAATTAGCAAAATGATTGACATTTTTCTGATTATTTTAGGCTTTCAACAAACTATAAATTATTCATTTTTTTAAAAATGTAAAATATATTGTCCGCAATTGAAAGCAGTTTTGCCTTATTTTGTGTGAAATACCTGATTATGATAATTGTAATGGGGTAAGTTCGTTGCAAACAAATGTTTTTATCATTTTTAAAATATTGTTCAGCTGTTAAATTACTTAGTTTTTCACATATTAAACATGAATATGAACACTATAAGTGAAATCTTTGGCTATATTCTTAACTTCTAATTAAAAATGCCAATACTTATGACTTCCTAATCAGTATTAAAATTTATTTAGTTCCTAATTTTTTTAAATAATATAATTCCAAGAAATTATTCATGAAACTGTGATATGTGTTTTAATCAATATTAAATTTGCATATTTATTTTACATAAAACATTTGTTACTTTATTACATTTTCTTGCTATTATTTTGTTACTATATTTTTGAATAACCATTTTATTTCCAATTGAGAATATTTTCTTCTTACATTAGAAATATTTCTATTCATTTTAGAAATAATTATATTTATGTTAGGGATAATATATATAGTTTAATAATATTAAAATAATCACATGTTACTTGTAAAATGAACGAGAAATGATGAATCAGCTCTAAATGCTTAGCTATCAAAGCATTAAATAACAGATATTTTTTTATGATTTTAGTTTAAAAAAATATAATGAAAAATAATAGTAAATTCATTATATTTCTATTTTCTTCTTTCAACTGAAATCCATCTAGGAAAGAACAGAAAGCCTATATATTGCATGTCCTTATTTAATTCGTGTTTTTATTTTCTGCAACAAAACAGTTTTAACAGTTACTAGGTATTTTTGCAATCAAATATCAATATAAATTTCGTGGAAAAAAGCAGAACAGGAAAAATCACATTGAAATTGAAATGCTGACATTGCGATATTGAGGAATTCCCTACATCATATAACTTAAATGATTTTAAACAGAGATAGGACGCAAAGAGGAAATACCGGAGACCTCAATATCGCAATTTGTGAATCTTAGTATTTTATATTAGAGGAATATTGTATGTTATTGCATCAGGACTTCATATTTTACTGTTTAAAAAAAAGCTTTTCTTTTTACTATTTTTGCGAAACGAATAATAAAAAGTAACTATCTATGCATTTTATAAGTATCACCCTTTTTAATCATTCATTCTTACTTAAAGAAAAATAAAAGGATCAAATGAAATTTTTAAAGCTTCTAATCATACTAATTTACATATCTTAAGATCAAGAGAGTCATTTTATTAATTTTGTGTTTTAAATTAAATTAATTTGATATGAAATGAAATTCAATCCTTTTCAACATGTCATAAAGTTTATGACAGGACAGCTTACTTTTGCATCTACTTTTATAATTAATATTTTTTTATACTTAATTTAAAACTTTATAAATTTTTCAAATTGTGGAATATCCATACTATATCCATACTCGAATAAAGTTCATTTCAAAATTTCGAATATCATATTCAATTTTTACATATTTAATAGTAAGTTATTACAAAACAATAATAAAGTAGACACATGTATAGTCTGCAATATGGCACAAAAAGAGATAGCGATATATTTTCATAATACTTATTGTCAACGCAAATCTATACTTATAATAAAGCTCAATGTGTGTGTGTATGTGTATGTTGGCTCTCTACAGGCCAGACCATTCAATCTACAGCTACCAAATTTGGCACGTGTATACCTTGGAGGCCGGGAATGTGCACCTGGGGGTTATTTTTGAATTTTTAATTAGAATTTTATTTATTTAAAAATTAAGTGAAATTTTAACGTGTTTCCGCTATAACATGCGAAAATATTACCGAACAAAAAAGGTTTTTACATGAAGTTAAAGATCAAAAATTTATCTTTTAAATGATACTAATGTTTTAATCTTAAAATTGAATTTCTATTTTTAATGAATTTTTAAATAAATATTTTAACTATGTTTTTCAATGATTTTTTCCGTAAAAAATAAAAAGAAAAATTATTCACGTTTCGCATTTATGGGGAAAAAATAGTTTTTTTCAAAGTGTTGCCCTCACAATAATTAAAGCTCCGATTAAAAATAAATTAAATCTTTTTGGAAATGAAATCTGCAAAAATATTATATTCGGCACGTGTTTGTAGGAAATGAAACAAATAAGAAATATTATCTTTTCTAAAAAATAAATTCAAGAAAAATTATTTTATGATCTTTTACACTCTCTATACATGGTGTTTATTTAGTCCCGGACCCATTTTGATGTTTAATGACTCATAAAAAATGAAGATATAAACAAACTTATGGCATTTATTGATGGAATAACTCATATATTTTCATTTTCAGGTTTGAATATTTTTACTTTTGTAAATATCGTCTGCGCGTGTTTTTATTTTCAGATAATTTCCTTTTCCAGTCTAAATATATGTACTTTTCTAAATATCGTCTGCTTATTAATTGCATTTTTCTCTCTTTTGTGTTTGGCCACTATTAAAATGTTATGTTTACTTTTGATGTGTTTGTTCTATGTATTACTTATAATAACGCTCAAAGTGTGTGTGTGTGTGTTGGCGCTATACAGGCCAGACCATTCAACCTACAGCTAACATATTTGGCACGTGTATACCTTGGAGGCCGGAATGTGCACCTGGGGGTTATTTTTTCGAATTTTTAATTAGAATTTTATTTATTTAAAAATTAAGAGAAATTTTGGAGTGTTTCTGCTATAACTTCCGAAAATATTACCGCACAAAAAGGATTTTTACATGAAGTTAAAGACCAAAATTTATCTTTTAAATGATACCAATGTTTTAACCTTAAAAATAAATTTCTATTTTTAATGAATTTTTAAATAAATATTTTAAATATATTTTTCAACAATTTTTTCCGTAAAAAATAAAAATAAAAATTATTCACGTTTCGTATTCATGGGAAAAAATTAGCTTTTTTCAAAGTGTTGCCATCACATTGATTAAAGCTCCAACTAAAAATAAATTAAATCTTTTTGAAAATAAAATCTGCAAAAATATAATTTTCGGCACGTGTCAATAGGAAAGGAAACATATATGAAATATTATTTTTTCTAAAAAATAAATTCAAGAAAAATTATTTTATGATCATTTACTCTCTATATATTATTAATCCAATAAATTATTTATATTTTAAGACAAGTTTTGTTTAATATGAACAGGATATCCATTCAAATCATGGTCACACAGCTGATTTGTAAACCTTGAGTAAATCACAGATCTGCTAAAATGGTCTAAATGGAAAATGATTATATTTTGTGTAACTTGATTTAATAAATGCTCTAATAAATAACGAATTTTGGATTTTACATTAAGCTTCTGCTGTGGAAATTACGAATAAGAAAATGTTCTTGAAACACTAATATTTTAAATAAAAAGAGTTAATTTCCAATCAACTAAATCAATCAGTTAAACTGACTGATTTATGAAATTTTGAATATCTCTATTCAATAAAAAAAAGGATAATTTTAGATTTTCCATCGATCGTTTCGAAGAAAATAGGCCAATCAGCGCGCAGGTTTCTCAAGATTAATTGGATTAAGATTATGAAAATGTTGAGTTTTTCTAAATTTTTAACATTCAAAACTTCATAAATAAGTCTTAGTTGATCTTTTAAAACAGAAACATTCATTCATTTATTTAAAATTTGGTGTGTCCAGAATATTTCTCAGAATATGATACCTTACTGCATTAAATTTAGACTTCATAATTTTTGAAATATATTTATAGGCCGGAACAAAATATTATTATTGATTTCATTTCAATCCTTTTGAAAGCAAAACTAAAAACTGAATTTTATGCTGAATCTGAGAAATTTTTGTTGAATTATTGTTTTAGATATTACATAAATTATGAAAAATATTTTGTAGTTCACATAAGACTTAAATACCGAGTAATTCTGTTTGCAATACTCATATTCATTAATAATAATAATAAATAAATAACAATAAAAATGATAAATAAAATAATACGCTTGGTTTTATTTAAAAATATCTTTATATTAATTGCAATTTCATCATTTCCACTTTAATTTAAAGTTGAAGTTTTACCGGAAATGACAACAAATTGGCAAAATATATATAGTAGAAAGAAACGATCTAAACAAAAGTATAAGTTTGGTACGACTATCAAAATTTGAAGATTAAAAATGTTTTGTTTGAGAATCTATTAAGAGACCAGTTACTTAAAATATTTAATTGAAAATTGTAGTGAGCGGTAATACTGGCGAACCTGCTGGTCGCCAAAGGCGGCTAGTATATAATAAATTGACATTGCTTGAGAATTTATTGCGATTAATAACATCTCGCATTCTGTTATTTCCTTCAAATGAAGCTTCATTAAAGTTAACATAATATATTTATAATTGGATTGAATGAAAAAACTGCCTTCTCGTTTCATTCTCATTTTATTTGTTACAATCAATTGGATATATGCAGATTGTCTCAAAAGCTTTGACCGTGGCTTTTATTCTTTAAATATTGATCATAGACATGTGATATAAATTACAAAGTTATGTAAAAAAAGGTGTATAATTTTATGAAATAGATTAAAATTTTCAGGGAAATAAACTTTAATAAATTACCCTGATTAAAAAATGCATAATTTGAATTTTTATAGGACCTCGTGCAAAAAATTTCCCAGTGAGTAAAATATGCATCATCCTCTAATAAGGTCATATACAAAATTTCAGAATTTTATCATGAAAACTCTTATAGATATTTTAAAACAAAGTTGGTGAATTGTCACAAATTGAAATGCAAATGTCTACAGCTTCAGTGCAGAAGACGCGACGCAGGAATGCATCATAAGGAAATAAATAAATAATAAACGCAGGAATACATCATAAGGAAATAAATAAATAATAAACGCAGGAATGCATCATAAGGGAAATTTTAAAATCTATGCTTCCTGAAAAATACCTTACAATTTTATATCATGAATTCCAGAATATAACTTAAAAATAGCACAGTCAATAAACTTGTAAAAAAACTTAGAAATGTTTGAATATGCAAATATATGCCTCTGATCGGTGCGTCCCATAATCTCAACAGACACGTCATTATATTATGTTATCTGTGCTCTGTCATTGATGAATAACATAGCTTATGTAAGAATAAACACGCACATAAATACTTCACACTTCAGCTACATTTTGAGAGTGCAATTAGCCTGTACAAACAGTATGTCAAAATACAGTAATGAAGAACTTTTTGAAATCCTAATGCTTTACAGTTTATGCAACTGCAATATTGCTGAAACTGCATGGGAATTTCAGCATAAATATCCCAATTCCCGACATCCTTCTGAGAGATTCATTTCGGGCCGTGGTGGCCTGGTGGTAAGGTCTCGGCTTCGGAACCGGAGGGTTTTCAGGTTCGTGTCACGATTCCACCGAAGAACCGTCGAGTAAAGGGGTCTGTTGCACTTTAAAAACGTCACGGCCAAACGTCCTCCCACTGGTGTGGCGTGGTGTGGAGAGGCGGGTGCCAGCCTAGGTGTCGTCCTCGTCATCTGACTGAGATTCAAAATTTCGAGGTCCGTCCCAAAATAGCCCTAGTGTTGCTTTAAACGGGACGTTAATATAACTGAACTGAACTGGAAAAACGAGATTTATTTCCTAATAATTGCAACGAATGCATGAACGAGGAAGCGTATATCCTGTAGATGGACCAGGTAGGCCCATACTTCACTCAACTGATGAAGAAATTGATAGTGTGACTTACTTTTGCAGTCATCTACATAGTAGTGTTCGTACTGCTGCTTTAGAAATAAATCTATATACGCAGCAGTATGAAGAATACTGAGACGGAATAGATGGCACCCTTTTAGCATTCATGGTGTCCAGAGACAGGAGCCAACAGATTATTAGCGTCGTCTAGATTGTTGTAATTGGGCTCGTTATCAAGAAAATGTTAATCCCTCTTTCCTGAAAAACATAATTTGGATAAACGAATACTTTTTTAAACTAGATGGATGTATAAATCCTCAAAATGAGCACTTTTGATCAGACTCAAATCCATTCGTTGTGCGTGCTATTAATCATCAGAGTTAAATTTTTGTGAATAAATAATATGATATTTTGAAAAACCGCTTTCTTGCACCCTTACTGTATGATGGTGCGTTGAAGGGATACAGATATGTTAATGAGTTTCTGAATGTGGTTATTCCTGATTTTATGGAGGAACTTCCTTTAACAGTACTTTCACATGTTTGGTTCCAACATGATGGATTTCCAGCTCACCATACTAAAGTTGTGAAACAATGGTTAAATAACGAGTTTCCAGATAAGTTGATAGGCTTGTATGATCCTTTCGCATTTCTCCCTAGATCACCTGCATTAACGCCTATGGATTTTTTTGTGTGGGGTCTTTTACGTACAGCGGTATATTTGCCACCTCCCTCAAATAAAGCAGAATTGCAACAACGCATTTTAGAGGGTTGTCGTAACATCACCGAACAAGAACTTGATAGAATATACAGAAGTGTCATCAGACGAATGCAGCTCTGTATTGGCACGGATGGAATATATTTTCAACAAATTATTTAATCTTTCCTTTAAGTTATTATTTCTACAATTTTTTAATACTTTTGAACCAATAAATAGCAAAATTATTATTTATTTATTTAATCATTACTTGCTTTGTTAATTTGTGTACGACCCCTAAAAAATGATCATCCGATTTTTCCTTTTTGCGAACTCATATCCAGACATCAAAAAGTGGTTTAAGATAGTATTTATGTAGATTCATATTTTTGAGACCTTCTGTGATAAAATGCTGAAATTTTGTACATGACCTTATTAGTCTATGAGTCACATTTTACTAATTATTTTTTTTGTGTGTGTACAAGACCGTATAAAAATTTAAATTTTGTATTTTTTTAAGTTTAATTCCCTAAAAATTTTTATCGATTTCATAACAGTTTGCACCTTTTTTTAAGCAACAGCGTCTTATTTATGCAGTTCAGATGGAACACGTCATGATGAGTTTTTGATAATTTTGATGTATGACATGTGGGGTTTCTGAATATAGTATCATAGTCTAATTAAGGTGTGAAGTTTGTGTCATGAAAACTTCAAGAAATGAAATAAACTAAGTGAAAATCATTGTTTATTGAGATCTTTCAAAAATACAAATTTTTAAAATATCTGCTGTTCGAATAAATGACATGGTGAAATCCGGAATAGATGTTCGCAACTGATTTGTGTAAAATATCTGTTCCAATTTCTTTGCCCTCTATTTTGATTGTTGCTGTCTAGTCATCCAACGCTGAGGGCTGTGTGAGAAACATTGTGTTTTACAGACTTCCCAATTAAAAAAGTCGTACGGGTTAAGGTCTAGAGAGTGAGGTTGCCACTCTGTACCATTGCTTGTTCTCATAACGGATTCCAACCAGATCAGTCAATAGTGAAAATGTTTCGCTAAGAGATCGAAATTTAGCTGAGTGCGGTGAGGTCTAACACCATCTTTCATAAACCAATAATCTCTTATCTGATTTAAACCATATAAGAATGGGATGACACCGTCATGCAACACGTCAGAATAAATTTCATAGGTGACATTTTTGATATATATATACAAAAGTACAAAAATCAAGTTAAATGGAAAAACAAATAATCCAAATAAAAATATTAAAAAAGATTAAAAAAGGAAGAATCCGGCCTGAAGACTTTTTCAAGGGTCACCCTCAGGCAGGGATTCAAAAAAGGGATTTTTTTTCTGTAAAGGAAATTCAGACAAACGTCTAATAATGATTCCTTCGTGACCCGAAAATCCCCTGAAATTAGGCCTAAGAGACATACCATTTTAACAGAAAGGAAAATACAAAACAACCAATTAGAAGAAAAACTACTAATAAGTAAAAGTACAATAACAAAAAACACCAATATACCAAAAACAGACAAATTACACACAGAAGAAATAACGAAAAAGCAAAACATACCTTCTAACAGATCAGAAAATTCCAAGCTATCATTTGTGATTCCCGCCCATTAAAAACAAAGCTAACGGCAATTTAGATAAAAATTGTAAGCTCGCAGCGCCA
>JAPMOR010055042.1:157649-175813 GCA_026543865.1 Argiope aurantia | reverse complement strand
TTTGGCGTTTACTATAATTTCTCTATACTACGCATATAAGAAAGTAAATTTTAGTCAATATTTAGTTAGCATTTCGCATGATGTAAAAATTATGGCGTGATACATAAATCAATTTTTCGTGAGTATTTTGAATGAGTGAAAATGTATTGTCAATAAATTAATGCGTGAATTAAAAAAAATCAAAATTGTTAAAAATATTTTATAATAGATTTTCTTTTATTATTGATTATTAATGCACGAAAGTTTGGATTGTTTTGCTTATATTGGGTGCATTTGTTTTTTTAAAGAATGATTTTAATAAAATTTTTGAATTTTTTTTATCAATCTGAAATAATCAATCGGCCATTTTTTAACGATACTACTTTCTTCTGTGATTATATTTCTGATAACTGCTTGCCACTAAACTGTTAATGCCCAAAATAATGCAATGACTAATGAAATCAAGCCAGTTTAAGACAAGACTGATGAATCGAGTCTAAAATATTATTAAACTATGATGTTTTAAACTAGAAGTTCGATTTTCATTTTCTTTTAATAACAAATTATAATTCACTAAAATTTTGCAAAACATTAAATGTTTTTTAAAAGGATTCAATTTATGTTTTAGTAATTATGTACATCAGATCATATTTTAATGTATTAATAATATTTATGTATTAATCATATTTAGTAATCACGTACATTTAGTAATTATGAACATCAAATTAAACAAATTGTAAATAAGATATTTTACAATTTCTCACGAACATATGCTTTGAAGAAATGTGCTAGCTATGCCATCTTGAAAGCATTTTAGTTTGTAGTTCATTACTTTCTCACACATTTGTTTCTCGTGCATGTAGTAAATAAAGATAAATAATTTTTATCATAAAAAAATTCGACATCAAGATTTTGGAGAATTTCTCGTTTCGCATCTCCGTCTTTTCGTGAATATAATAATTCAAAATTAATAGATAGTTGAGACATTGATAGATAGTCTTTGAGATAAACGGATGAAATTGGTATATGGATTTGAAACCAAGTCTACGGTATATGGCAAGAGTTTAGCGTTTTTGCAATAATTTTCGAAAATATTATTGCACAAAAAGCATTTTGATACCGTTAAAATATAGAAACATGTCAAATTTTGAGTCATCTCCAACTACGGGTTGACTTTTAGTAGGTTTGTACTTGCAGGAACATAAAAATGCGATCATTCAAAAATACAATGTCTTAACTATATAATATTTGGTTTGGGGCTTCGTAACTACAAGGGCAGTTTTATATCAAATTTTTGTTTCAATCAGTTGAGAAAAACTTTTCTAAAACACAAATTTGATTTTTCGACATTATAAAAGCATGCGAGGGATTGATTTAGTACAGAGTACACGAGAAAATTCTGGGAGATCCCACCCACTGGTTCTACTTGTGCTTTTTGGCCGATCTCTTATTTTTCAGATATATTTTTGAAACTTCATTATTTTACCGCTACGAGCGCTGTAGCCTGTCTCAATAAATTCAACATAGTCACTTTACTATAGGCAGACGTTACTTCTCTGGCTATACGGGACGTCGTTTTGAATGTAAAGGGTTTAAAAGGATGACCTTATTTATCATCATATATATAGGAACTTGAGCATTTATATTTGATGAATTGTTGATATTATCTTAATATATCTTTCTCTTAATACGTATAAAGGAAATATATCTTTATATATCTATATTATTTCATACTTATTTTTAACATTATAGTTAATATATCTTATTATATCTTTTTATTAAGAGTATTTGAATTTCTTTTACTAATTTATTTACTTGGCAAATAGGGAAATAAATTTTTTTTTAATTGATCTGCTTGTAGCTTCATCCAACCCAGCGGGCATAGGTAGGTACCTAATCTACCGAGTTTGAAGTTTACCACAGACTACAATATTACATGGATTTACGTGCTAAATTCGACTAAGCGATAATAAAGAGATTTAGAAAAGTGAGGACTTCATCGAATACGTAGACATAGGGTGGTGCGAAATTTATAACGATGACTCGTTGAGTAGAATTGAAGAAATAAAATTATTCGCCTTAGCTTATGGATTTATGGATGAGATATTTCAACATAACGAATGCGCTACGTAGGCTGAGTCAACCCCCATAGAAAAGGACATTTTGCTTAGCGTTCCAGACGATTGCTTCTTTCATAGCCCTCATCCTACGCCTCTTTTCTGAAAAGCGGCAATTAACGATTTAGTTTAGGCGACATTGCAAATTGGCATGAATGTTAAAGTGACGTTTGAATTATCGAGGTTAATGCCTTAATGCCTTTTTCATGTCGCCATATAAAAAGTCATTCTTGACCGGCTCCTGTAAGTTAGGGAACAATGTGTTGAATTTGAGTTAAAAAAGGAAGAATTAAATTTGTTCTCGTTAGAAACGACAGGCAGTCAAAGAAACCGACACCACTTTTGAGATTTAATATTCCAACTGAAATTTAGCTGAAATAAAGGAAGCAGACTCGTACTTTTTACACGAAGTAACTGCTGAAATTTTTAATCTCTTCAGCAATAAGGAAGTATTAATATAGTTATAACCTGAGTTACGCTATCAAAATTTACGCGGTTTCTTATTTTTTCCTATTACGTTGAATATTTACCGTTTTAGAATGTAAACGATCTGCTAATAATAAGAAAAAATGAGTATGCGGATGTGTTGGCATTTACAATTTGATTTAGAGCCACTGAATTTGACATAGATATACTTTGGGAATATGCATTTCAGGGCAACCTGAGAAATTTCATTTAATCTAAAATTAAACGAGACTTTTCCACCAAAACTTCTGTCAATATTTTAGCATAACCAGCGGGAATGGTATCTTTAAAAACTTCTCGCATAAGCTTTATTAAAGATGTTATACTCGATGAAAAGGCTTCGCATGTTAATGGTCTACAATAGTAATGAAATATCAATATTTGGCATGAATTTTGCATTTTTACTGACTATCGTATGATCCCTGGCGAGTTATTCGGCGATTAATTCCTGACATGCGGTTAATAGTATCCCAAAATCGCATCTTTGTTTTTGACACGTTTTTCTCAACCTATTGAAATAAAAATTTGACTCGAAGCTGTTACATAGAAATCCTCATAATTTCAATCAGCTCAAATTTTAAAATAAATTATCTCCGTCAATATTTGCACTACATAAAGACAAATCTGTATATCAAATTCGATAGTATATTAATCTTTATATTAAATTCGATACTTTTATTAAGTATAATTATAGGAAACAGATGGCAATATAAAAAGCGAGATTTCGCAATTTTTATAAAATCGATTTTGCATTTTCTCGTATACAACGGAAAGAAAAAGCATTGTAATTTGGGATTGCAATACCGGTATTTTGAGCCATTTGTACAATTTTGTAATACTGGTATTCACAAGTTTAAATACCGTTTTTCGGCATTCATTACAAATTTTTAAAATTGTCTCCACTATATGTTCAGGGATCGCCAACGTAGTAAAATAGTATACGTTTTTGTATTTATGTCACCCTAACGGGCGAAATTAATTAGTTAATTAATGGCTGAATTAATTGCTTAAATCTAAATTAGCGAATTATGGATTATCCTTGAAAGAAGATACTGTATCCATAACGACTGATGGAGCAACAGTTATGAAAAAAGATGGAAAGTTGATTGGTGCAAATCGGGAATTGTACTATGCTCATGGAATTAATTCAATTAGGAGTAATAGATATATTATACTAAAAAAATAAAGAACAGAAGAATCCAAATACTGTGGGTATAGAAACTTCGGATTCCAACTTTGAAGAGAGTAAGAGTGTGAGTGATAATGACAATGAAGATAATTACAATGTAATTGTTGAAGAAGATATTGCTAAAGAGGATGAAATATTAACCCATCAAGAATTGCTTCCTATAAGTTATAAAGTTCGAAAAATTGTTAAGATATTTAAATGTTCTCCTATAAAAAAATGACATATTAATAAAATATATACTAACTGAAAATAAAACAGAATATATGTTAATATTAGATTCTAAAACATGTTGGAACAGTTTACTCCTAATGATGGAACGATTTTTGAAACTGAGAAATCCAATCCAAAAGGCAATAATCGACTTAAACCTGTGAATTAATTTTTCAGATAGTGAATTCGACTTAATATCAAGAACTATATCAGCTCTACTTCCAATAAAACTGACTATTGAGGCATTATGTCGGAGAGATTCTAATTTATTAACAGCTAATGCAACAATAAATTTCCTGTTGCAATCACTAAAAGCACAGCACACATCACTATCTGAAGAATTATATATTACGTTGAAAATTCGCGCAGAAGAAAAGCATACCGAAATAGAAAATGTCTTATGGTATTTATATAATCATAATGATTTTAAAAATGAAAATGAAAAAGAAAAGAAAATAACCGATTCATATCTTATTCAGTTTATAGTAAATTTTCTTAAATTTTTTTGCCCACAAACTTATCCACATTCAGAAGAATTCGGTTCAGTTATCTAAGATTATGATGATATTAATGTCGATAGTGAAAAAGAATTGTCTCTTGAACAAAAATTAGAATTAGCGATAAATAAAAAAAAATTCAACGAACCAAAATACAATGCAGAAATCAACTATATCCAAAACCATCCGACGAGAAATCGATTTATTTGAAGATAAGGGATTTATAGGTAAATACTTGGAAAGTATATCGCGCATTGCTAGCGTAGATGCCGAAAGAGCGTTTTCGACAACTGGTAATTTTTGCACAAAATTACTTTTCAAGCTTAATGACAGTACAATGGATGCATTATATTTTTTAAGATCACTTTTAAAAAATTTGTAATAGTACCACAGACTGAATAGTGATATTTACACTTTTGTGCGTTTTAAATAAATAAGATATTCCGTTACCTTTTTGTGATTCTTTATATACTGTTATAATTTATAGGTTACAAATAATTTATTGTGATATTTACACTCGCTAATAAAATTGGCAAATAAAACAAAGAAACACCTGTGTTTTCTTTCTTTTTCTAAAATTTCTATTAGCGGTATTAAAACCGGTATCCCGGTATTAAGATCTAAAAAATACCGAATACCGGTATTGAAATTTTGGTCCGATATTGCAATCCCTAATTGTAATCATCAAAAAATTCAAAATGTGGATTCTGCTGAATCTTCTCGAGTTTTAAAACACATTTTTGGAATTAAGCCTGTTTGTCAGTAAACACGATGATTTAAAATCCGTTTGAGATAGGTGAATGAAAATTTGTATTTTGTCTGTTATATCAAGTTTTCAGATATCTATCAAATCCTGATTGAAATCCATTCGGATGCAGTCTGTCAGTCCAGCTGTCCGAGTACAACTGAGCGCGGCAATTAGAAAATGTAAAGAGCTAGATTGATAAGATTTAGCACATAACTTTATCATGTAAAATATAGGGCCGCGGTGGCCTGGTGGTAAGGTCTCGGCTTCGGGACCGGAGGGTTTCAGGTTCAAGACCCGATTCCACCGAAGAACCATCGTGTAAGGGGGTCTGTTGCACGTTAAATCCGTCATGACCAAACGTCCTCCCGCTGGTGTGGTGTGGAGAGGAGGGTGCCAGCTCAGGTGTCGTCGTCGTCATCTGACCGCCGTTCAAAATTATGAGGTTCGTACCAAAATAGTCCAAGTATGGCTTCAAAAGGGACGTTAATATAACTAAACCAAACCATCATCTAAAATATAAATCACTCTCAACCAAATCCATCAAGGACAGTCTGTTTGCCTGCACTTTTTTATTCTGATAATTGCGATATTTGGTAAATGTAACAACTTCAGAAAATGAAATTTGGCTCACAGTTTTAATATCTAAAGTAGTGCAGGTCATTACAAAATTTTGAGGGCCGGGATAGCATGGTTGGTAGGACGTTGGATTCGCAACCCTTTGGTTGAGAGTTCGAACCCCTCCTGCCGAAGTCTCTCCGTGTGTGTGGTGGCTGGAGCACGTATAAATCTGTCCTAAATCGGTTTCTAAGTCCTCCATGTCGAGAGTAATACCACTGGGAATACTGGATCAGGGGTGATCGTTCTCTGATTCAGATTTGTAGATGAGTGAATGAAATGCTTGAATGAAGTCCGCCCCTTAAAAAGGATTGTGACATGTGAGTAGCTAAGACGTATTCTTGGTCCTAGATGGCGCTACTGTAAGACAAGTGACGCTCTCTCTGCTGAAAATTCGCTGACTTCGTCAGTTGGCTTGTCTATAACAAGTGCCATTAGAAGCAACAATAACAACAAAATTTTGAACGAAAGCTACAAAGGATTTATGTCTGTCAGTATGCAATTTTGCACGCATGTAAATAAATAGTTCAAAAAAGTAATCATTTAAATGTTTGGAACTTAATAAATGACCTTATAACTACAATTATAATTCTGTGTCAAAATTTTTTTTCTCAGTCAATAAAAAAAAAAAAAGCGTCAAATATACACTGAGATGACAAAAGTCATGGGATACCTCCTAATAATGTATCGGACCTCCTGTTCCTCGGTGAAGTAGAGTAATTCGATGTGGCATGGATTCAACAAGTCGTTGGAAGCCTCTTGCAGGTATACTGAGCCATGCTGTCTTTATACGAGTCCATCATTGCGAAATTGTTGCTATTTCAGGATTTTATGCAACAATTGACTTCTCGATTATGTCCCATAAATGTCCAATGGGATTCATGTCGGCCGATCTAGATGGCCAAGTGATTCTCTGGAATTGTCCAAAATGTTCTTAAAACCAATAGCAAACGGTTGGGGCCCGGTGACATGACGCATTATGGGCCCATAACCATAAAAATTCCACCTTTGTTTGGGTACATGAAGTTCATGAATGGCTGCAAGTGATCTCCAAGCAGCTGAACATAACCATTCCAATCAATTCAATTGCACCAGAAGACCCAGTCCATTCCATGTGTAATAAAGACCACACCATTTTGGAGCCCCCACCAGCTTGCACCTTGTTGACAATTTGGGTTTATGATTTAATGGAGTCTGCGCCACACTCGAACCTTACCACAGCTTTCACCAACTGAGATCGTGACTTATTTGACGAATTCACGGTTTTCCAGTCATTTAAGGTCCAACCAATATAATCATGAGCCCAAGAGAGGCGTTGTACTCGATGGCATGCTGTTGGCAAAGGAACTTGACTGCCTTCGTCGGGTCTAGGTCTTCGCTTTCCATAGCCCATTAAAGCCGAATTGTGCCGCACTGTCCAAATGTATGGTCATTAAATGCAGTGGTTTCGGTCATTAAATGCAGACCGTCTGCCACTGTATTGTTCATAGTCAAAGGTTATGCCTGAAATTTGGTATTTTCTACACATTCTGGACACTATGGATCTCGGAAGTTGAATTTCCAAATGATTTTCGAAATGGAATTTCCCTTGCGTTAAGCTTCAATAACCATTCCACGTTCAAAGTTGGTTGATTCTCTTCGTGCTGTCATAATTCCGTCAGAAATTTTTTAATACAATTCATTTAAATACAAATAAAAGCCCTGCCCATTTATACGCTTTCAAGCGCAATATTACAGATATCTGAATATCGAATTCCCATGACTTTTGTCACCTCAGAGTATATATTCTTGGTATATGGTATATGGGTTTCTTGTAAATGTGTAATAGCCATTTGCCAGCGATTTATTATTAAAATAGTCGCCAAAGATCGCACTATAAAGACTCTTTCCTAACTACAGTTCGCCAGTAACATGAGACTAATAGACAATTACCATTCTTCTTCATTATGCTTTGAAGCACATGGCTCTAATGTGCGAGATTTGTGACATGTACGGCTTTGCCCAATGTCCACTGTTTTATGCGGAAGGGGAGAGAACAACATCTTCGTTAGTGAATGCGAGGAAGTTTCGGGGAAACCACTCCAGATGTTTTGAGTTCAAAAATACTATAAGATGAGTGTATTCCTTGAAAGTTTTCTATGATTTCGAGTACATGTGAAATCGTTATTACAAAAACATAGGATGAGTAAAGATAACTCTTTGCACCTTGTCTATATCCTAGGTCAACTCTAAATATCTCTAATATAATAAAGAATGCTATCAAATAACAAATAGAAATGGCATTCAATTAGTGAGTGGGGCGCTTTCCAATTACAGGTTTTTCATTAATTCTCATAAAGACGATCGTGAATCAGAAATGAACCCAGTCATAAATTTAGAGAGTCACCCTCCAGTTTTCGAAACAACTTTTTGCACTCAGCATTAGTGGAGAACTAGACGACGGCAATTATTTGTTGAGAAATGCCGCTAAACTGTGACAAGGCACCATAAATCAAAATTATTGTTGATAGATGAAGAATTGGCCTGCTTCCTTGATTTTGGGCGAAGCGCGCCGATAATCACCGAGATAATCATTTCCGCATTTTCACTTGACAAGAGGTTTCGAGTATCAGCGCTTGTTGTCACGCGTTTACGAGCTTGCTGATATTTACTGTGTTGACCGGGATCCCGAGAGCGAGCGGATGAGTTAGTAATTCTTCATTTAACTGTTCTGTTGTTGCCTCTTTTTTCAGCTGATATCGGACAATATCCGACTTTGTTGATATGTCTTGAATGAATTTTGAAAATGCTTTACTATGCTACTTTGGAAATGTTCAATAAGGGCCGTTTACTAACTTTCAGGCATAGAGAAACAAGCAGTTTTTTTGTAACATAACACAGGATCGAAAATGTAATAGGGGAGGTAGAGAGCAGAATGGTTCTTTATCAGCGAATTAAGTAAAAAGAAAAGGAAACATCAAACAAAATGTTCTATACAAATTTATAATGGCGAAATGTCACATTTTAATGCCTAATAACAACCGAAGCGTGTATTACTTCATATGATAAATTCTTAGACACTTGTATAAAGCAACAGAAAGATTTGTTGTTGAGGGTATAACCTATTTAATATTTAAATTAGATTAAGAGATATCATTACATATTATATAAAAATATAACAACAAAACCCAAAAATGAAAGCTGGAAGTAAATCGTCTACGGATATCTTCATCGTGCTTAACGAAAAATTCTTAATTCTCACTTGACAGTCTTCAAAAACGTTTATCTTGGTACATGATATTCTTTCTTCGATTGCATCGCCCTGTCAATATGTGTTAGTGATAGTCTTTCTTTTTGTGATTTACTTTTATCTTTGATTTTCCTCTATATATAATTAAACATCTTTCTTATACTATTCATTTATTTATTTTGTATCATAGATTTGCATCGTTTAATCCATCTTTCTACAATGACATATTATATTAGTTGGCGCGAAGGCTATATTTTTTCATTTAATTCCTCTATGCTATTTGCGGTAGGTGTTACAAATTCTTTTTGGGGTTCACATTAAAAATATTCCCTTGATGAACGATTAATGCGTGTATCGCCCTACTTCATACTCTACATTTAATCTCCACTTGTACAATTGATTTACTCCCACTGTATGGTACTTCAGAAATGAGGATGAGAAGCTTCCGGTATGGTGGTTGGTTCTCTCCACCATGGTGAATATAGAAAAAAAGGTGGAGATCTGGCTCCTCCCATTGATGACGGAACGTACTTCCTTCGGGTAGGGTTGTACCATGGCCGGTGATGGCCCTTAGGACTCAACCACAGTTCCCGCCAGTGTTGCTGTCGCGGCGGCCCGGTCATTCAGATTTTTCCCTGAGCCTTCGGGCGGGTTAGAGTAACCGGTTATAGATTTATTATTGATTTACGATATTATATATGATAGTTTTGGGTCTAAATTGAAGCCTAATTGGTTTCCAAAGTTTTATCTTAATTCGGCCCATATTGACTTCATTTTAGAATGTTCTCTTATTTCCTAATTTAATTCCACCTTTCTTATTTAATTAATACTACACGAGCTCTGCAAAACTGCTTAATCCGCAATTTCACACGCTCCGAGTGAAGATAAAAGTCTGTAAAGCTAACCGAATTCTTTTAAAAGTTTCCAATAATTCCCTTACTCACATCGACAAGTGTAAAGAAATCCCTATCAGAATCTCATGATATATAATCATCGGGGAAAATATTTCGTTTTCTTTTCACTTTTGTGTCGTGCTGTAGATTGACGTATTTTGTCGTTTCTGGCTTGTATCTAAATTATGCTTCTCGGGATGGAATAAAAGCGATGTTTAAATATTCAAAGCGTCTTCTTTCTCTTCGGCTATCAACCCAAGGGGGCACCTCGTAATGAGGAGGAAATGCTTCCGATATGGTGGTTGGATCTCCCCACCCTGGTGGGTACATAAATAGGTGGCGGATCTGGCTCCTCCCATTAATGACAGGACATACTTCCTTTGGGAAGGGTTGTACGGTGGCCGGTGATGGCCCTTAGGACTCAACCACAGTTCCCTCCAGTGTTGCTGTTGCGGCGGTTCGGTCATTCAGTATTATTTTTCCGTGTGCTTTCGGGTGGGTTGGAGAGTCAGTGATATGACTTCTCTTTGGCTACGAGACTGCTCAAATATATATATCGTGTTTACCGATTAAGAACTTCTATAAAGCCCTCTTAACGTTTCCATTCGTATGTGATATTACAAAAAACAATTTGCTTCTGTATGACTTAAGTTTGCAAACGATTTTTCGGGAAAACATGAATACCGAGCACTCAAAGTTCTCGTGAAATTAAAAATCGTCGTAGTTATAATAATGATAGGAGGAATCTGGTAAAAAGCGTTTGAATAACTTTATAGATTGATTTCCTTGTTGTGGAATTTTGGAATTTCTTTCCAGTATTTGGAATTAAAAATTTTATTGAAAAATATTTATCTTTAAACAGTTCTTATTTATCAGAATTATTTTTTTATGTATGGCTTCATTAAAAAGCAGAACGAAAAGCGTGTTTTCGGTTGAGCTTAATTTTACCGTTTCTCTCCAAATAATATACAAGATATAAGGCGATAAATAAGCATCACACTTGTATTCTAAGTCCAAACTAATTAAACAAAAAGAAAATGATTCGAACCTCTAATCCGAGATGTAATAGCATGACAATGCTTTTGACTTCATTCTTCTTTGTCTGCGGAGATTGAATCAGCCACTGTATTCTGTACATAATTCAGCTGGAATTTACAAAAGAGTGATAATCATACTATATATATAAATTAATTCTAATTAATTTCCTAAATTTAGCCCATATTAACTTCATTCTAAAATGTCCTTTTATTTCCTGATCCAATTCCACCTTTTTTTTATTTAATTAATGCTGTAAAAGCTCTGTAAAAATGCTTAAATCAGTGGTTGTCACGCTCCGAGTGAAGGGATAAAAATATGTCAAGATATTCGAATTCTTTTAAAAGATACCCATTTTCCCCTTACCTAAAACGACACGCGTAAAGAAATCGTTATCAGAGTCTCATATTACACAATTATTGGGGATAAATATTTCTTTCTCTTTTCGCTCTTCGGCTCTTGAATCGCTTGTGAAAGGACGTCAATTCGTCATCGCTTCATGTACCTAAATTATGCTCCACGGGTTGGAATAAAACAAAGTTTTAAAATTTCAAAGTGTCTCTCTTTTTGGCCACGTAACTGCTTAAAAATAAGTGTTTTACAATAAGTGTTTTACCCGTGGTATAGCATCTAAGAGGAAATATTAAATTTGTCTTCACCCGATATGACATGGGCATGTTACGCAATATTAAACAGACATAAGAATATATTTAGAAATAGTCAAAAATAACTAGAAAACAATTTTTTATAGCACACATTCAGAAATATTTAGACTGTTAAAAAGGTAAAAATATGATATGTTCATAGACATAATAATTCACTTACAATAGAAATTTTTTTTAAAATATACATATAAGTCATTGTACTCAAAGTTCCACACTTGTTTTTCATATTTCTTTGTAAACTATATTGGCTATTTTTTCTCCTGGTACCAAGACAAAAAGATTTTGTTTGGATGTAACTCTAGAAAGTGCCACATAAAGTTATCCATGATAAAAACATGCTTCGCTTAAGTCAATTTCAGTTTCGCACTTGCGCAAATAAGTGCAGAGCACAGATACTGCTGCTTTACGCATGCGCGAATCGTAGTAGGAAAATAATTAAAATCGCAATTATGAAACTCCTTTTTTATTTTGATATGACATCAATATACTAAAACCTCCCCCTGTAAATGCACTGCAAAATGGTACAAATATCTCTAATATAAGTTAAGTTTTTCTCTTTCAAACATACAGACGCGTTCAGGAGATTGTTAAACCAGTGGGAGTGTGATCTGGAATCCGAAGAATTCTCGTATGCTTTGCAATAAAATTTTTAAATTTGTGTGTCAAAATCAGGGGGATCTGAAACCTGGAGATTTGTCAAGATCTGGAGTTCGAATCTTTTGACGATTACTATACGTTCTTCATACTTCGATACGAGAAAGTAAACAGCAGCAATTTGTTATTAGATATATATAAAAGCATTAGTTAGTAGCAAATTGAAAAAAACTGGATTTTTTTTTTTTGAGATCAATTAAATTTTCAACACTGATTTTTCAAAATCTTGCTATTTTGTTACTGGCCCTCATATACAGAAAACGTAACTATAAAAATTGAATTTAAAACTAATTTTGAAAAATTTAATAAAACGAAAGAAAAATTTGCATGAAAATAAAAAATTAAATTAGTGAATGGTTCATTTTTAGAATTTTTAAAAAGTGTGAATTTTGTTGATAAAATTAATTTATTCAAGAAGAGCTTCAACTTCCTCGTAATTTTGATTAATTAGATATATTATTTAAAATCTGAAAAACTTTTTGCTGGTGAGTTCTTCCTCAACAAGAAGCAACTACGTCTGAAATATGGTAGCTCTAAATCATGCGATCTGCTTTCTGGAATGGTTTGATTTATTTACGAGTCATGCAATAAAAATTCAGATATGGTATCCAACCAATAAATAATATCAGGTTAAATTTTTTTTTCAAATAAAAGTCAAACTGAGAATTTTAATTAATTCAGAACTATTAACAGTTAAGATGAAAGTCGAATATTGGCAATAACATATATTCCGATATTTCTTGTCTAAGGATTTCAAAAATATTTCAGTAGTCATAGAATTTGCAGTAAATTTTTTATAACTCGAAAACAGACAGAAGACATATGGCATTCGGAACCGTTAAGCGCCAAGACAAAAAACGATGCCAAATTTTTCAATTTTTCTAGCTGACAAACAGTTTTGGGGCTGGACCATTTTGAGATGAAATAGCAGTCATAGTTCTACGTCAACCTTTTTAAAACGCGTCTGCTGTCAAAGAGGCATATGTAATAATAATGCAATACTGGCAAAAGCAGATAAAAAATATATGCGATTCAAAGATGATGATGAAAATTGCCATTTATGCTTTATTCATTGCCTACGCGATTTCGAGCTTCAAAACACTCTTAACTAAAACATCATGTTCTCACACGATAATAAGACTCAGTATAACAACAATTTTCCAATGAAATAAGCGAGACATTGAAAGCGTAGGAAAATATTGCTTAGTGTTGAGATGCATTTCCCTATTAAGACAGAAGTTATGAGCACCACAAATTCATTTAGAGACAATACTGCGTCTCCTTTTCGCCAAATTTTGAAGTTTAGCCAAAGACAAATGTCTTTCAATAATTTTCTTGTAAAAAACATGCATAGTAAAGAATAAATTTCATTACTATAAATTTATTAGTGAGTATTTTTTCGGAGTGGTTATGCATTGCCTAATTTTACATGGATTCCTATGAAAAAAATTGTTTAATTAAAGTAGTGCATAAATAATGACTTTTTAAAAATTGAAGATCCGTATTTGTCAAAATTTAGTATATTTTTTCTCCGCCCTGAGTTTTTATTTTTAGTTCCAATTTCTATGTTGCTTAGCCGAATAGAAGAAATTTTTGAAATTTTAAAACATATACTTTATGTACCAAGAATAAGAGGTAAAAAATACGCTTTTCTACATCGTGACACAAGAACGTAAGAGGAAAAGGGACCGACAGTTTTCCCTTCAGTGGTTTTACTATGAGATTTTTATAGGGATTTCTGGAAAGAGAATCTTAGGTATCTTTAAAAGAATGTTGTAAGCATTACGGATTTTTATCCCTTCACTCGGAACGTGAGAGAATGCTAAAGTCATAAATTTTCTAGACACCATGATAAAAATAATTAAATAAAAAATGGGAATTGAATCAGGAAATAAGAAACCCTTTTAATAGGAAGTTAATACATATTAAATTAAGATACAAATTTTAAAATTAACTAAGATTTATATTAGATTAAGAAATATCATTACATAGATCAAGCTGAACTTCTCCTTCAACTTTTAAATGTTCCGTTCAAGGCTAGAACTCAATGTTATAAATCAGACTTAACACCACAGACGCAGAAAAAAAAAAAAAAAACGTCCACAAAGTAAAACATAAACATCAAAAAGTAAAAAGAAAGAAAGAAAAAAGAATATTAATAAACAAAATTAATAAATTTATACAAAAAGTGCTTGAGATATATTAAATATTAAAAAATATTGCAAAATTTATACATAGATAAAAGTTAATATATCCAGATAATGATAAAATTCGATTCCGGAAACTTTAAACTCAGTGTTTTCGCGGAGATATATCGCATAAATTTAAAATTATGCAGGAATTAAATTAAAAATTTTCCTCTAAATTAGGCAAAAGATTCGTAAAACAGAAGCTTAGAATAACATAAGATTTGTAAGTACATATTCTTTTTTTCGTAAAGGCCTCCCGGCTTTTTCGAATTTCCGTTGGGGTAAGAATCACGAAAGGGATGCAAACGGGAGAGGGTGTCTGTGTGAAGTGACGCACCTCTCCCACGCCTTCCCTTAAATAATTTCTTATTAAATTCATATTGCTTTCTAATAAAAGAAATCAATGCTGGCTTTTTTTTTGCAATATTTATACATAAATTTTTAACTCGAAAATATACATATGTTTTTTCCTTTATATATACAGATGTTATTTAGAGCAGAAAATTCTAGATTTCTGGAAAAAAAAATCTTTGGTGTAAATAAATTCTTTATAAATGAAGGCTCCATTGTATTTCTAAGTTGACTATTTTAATTCTTTTTTTTTACTAATAAAAATAATTTATCTCTGAAAAGATTAATGAATCTCATCAAATATATTAATATTGACACATATTAATTTTTTCTCCAAAAAAAGCGTATATATTTCGAACAACCTTCAACTCCCAAACAGTTCAAAGACGAGACAGCAAGCCCGATAGAAATTCGAAACTAGTTCTAAGAGTTCCGTGTCGATAACTAAACATGCCTGACCCCTAACGAATATTCATGAGCAAAGAGGATTGAATTTTAATTAATGAAGAGCTTCTCGTTTACCGCACTTTTTTTTCCCATCCTAGACATCAGACGATTCGATTGATTTGAGGGAGAAGGAGGGAGGCGTCGTGCCAGACACCCCCCACTTGCATGCCTTTCGAGGAGGAAGGTCAGGAAGTGGAAATTTGCGTAACGAGAATCCGATGATTGATATTAGCGGGAAATTAGAATTGATGTCGTCTGTGCCTAGAGGAGGATGGGTATCGTTGGTTCGCTAAATATAGTAGATTTGTTGCGTCTTCGCTGGAGTTGAAGCTGTTCGCCGATTAGAATTTTTACGATTGGTATTTTTTCAAGTTTCTGTTTTCAAAGCAGATTCGAATTGATTTTCAGTAATCCGGCAGATACCAGACCAGAGATTAAATGCTGGATTAATGATTGTGATCACACAAATGGTTTATTAAAACATAATAAACAAAGCAGAAAATGATACTGTCTCAATTAATAAATAAAAACGTGCGTGTTTCAGTAATTTGACCGTTTATCTTACAGCACAAAATTTAGCAGATATATGCTTTGGAGGATGGGAATGCGCAGCTTAGGGCATTCTAGTCAAATTCTAATTGAAACTAATTAAATAACTGAAAATTAAGCAAGAGTTTTGCGTTAGTAATTCGATGCAAAATTATTCACCTAATACAAGGGCTTGTTTAGTGTTTAGTATATATAGTTGTATTAAGTTGAATTTCCCCAACAAAAATAATCTGCATCTTTTTACCATTCTGTAGGTATTTTCCACAATCAAAATTGAAAACTAAATAAATAAAACGTCAAAATGATGCATCGTCTTGCATGTTGCCTGAGAGGCACGATTCAAATACAAAGGGTTAAAAAGACAGGGGGAGGAGTCACCTTAAAACTTTCTTGCACATTCTCTAATAAAGATGTTATACCAGAGAGCGCCTTGCCACTGGAGTACAATAGTTATGAAATATTGACCTTAGATGTGGATTTAGCATTCTTACTGAATCTGTCGTGTCATACTTGGCGAGTTATTTGGCGATTAATCCCTGGTATGCGGTTAATAAGTATTCGAATATCGAATTTGCGCTTTAGACGCGATTTTTCCAACCGGTTGAAACAAATATTTGTCGCAGAACTACACTTGTAGTCACAAAATCACAGATTTATTTAAGTCATTATATTTTTGAGTTACTTCGTTTATATATTTCTAACAGTACAGACCGATAGACAGTCAACCCCTGATTGGAAATGGCTCAAAGTTTGACTTGTGTGAACACTATAGATGTTAAATATGTTTACCGAATTCTATATATCTAGTTTCTATTTTTTAGTTATTGTATTAATTTATATTCGATCAGTCGGACAGACAGACTTCCTCTGAAAGGATTTTGCACAAAATTTGATAGAAATCTATGAATTTGGTGTAAAGATCGTATATCGAATCTTATCTGTTTAGCTCAAAGAATTTTTGAGTTTTCTTGTTTCAAATATAGACAGAGAGACATTTTCCAAAAATATGTTTTTCCCACTCAGAGAGATCTGAAACGCTGAGATCAGTCAAAATCTCGAATTCAAATTTTATTTTGATGATTACTATACTACTTATATAAGAAAAATTTTTTAATGGTGGCAATTTAATTGTAGGGCGATTTTTTTCACAGTTTTCCTGAATATTGGCAATTTTTTAAAATTTTTCTCCTGATTAATTTCTAACAGTGGATGTCATTGTCGCATTGGAATTCAAATCGTTTTCATTACTTCATCAAATACTTAATCGAGTGATTTTCTTCCAATGTCGAAAACTAGGGAAGACGGATTCTGCTTGCTAGTTGTGTAGTTTATATCAGAAAATAAAAATCACATCGCAACAAAAGATATCGCGCAATTTGAAATACATTACCCACGAAAATGATAATGTGGTGTTTTGGGGTTGATCTCGATTTGAGGATTAATCTTCACAATCACCAGAATAGGTGCGAGGCTACTGAAATAACAGTATTATGTTTATTACAATTTATTTACTTCACAAATATTTTACTAAAGAATATACTTTATACAGAAAACCATGACTAAAAAGTTATGTGCAAGAATATTAATAGAAATGAAATAAAACCAGTTTTTCAGACTCACCAACTGGTTGCTGAAGGCGGCTAATTCATATTGCAAATTATAATTGAAAATTCGAGCAATAACTTATTGTTTACAATAAGCCAAGGTCATTGACATAGGCATTCAGTGACTCATTTTCCTTCTCCACTCGCTCTTTAGAAACATTCAGATCATTTAATAATTCGATTATGGACAGACCATTATATAGTGGTTTGGTTTGGTTTAGTTATATTAACGTCCCGTTTAAAGCAACACTTGGGCTATTTTGGGACGGACCTCGTAATTTTGAACCGCGGTCAGATGACGAGGACGACACCCGAGCTGGCACCCCCCTCTCCACACCACACCAGCGGGAGGACGTTTGGTCAGGACGGATTTAACGTGTAACAGACCCCCTTACACGACGGTTCTTCGGTGGAATCGGCTTTCGAACCTGAAACCCTCCGGTTCCGAAGCCGAGACCGTACCACCAGGCCACCGCGGCTGCCATTGTATAGTGCAAGCCCAGTATAACAAGTATAGCTGTTACCGTTAAAGATCGAAAGCCGTTAGTGTGCAGATTACCTAGCTATACTGCATATTTATTTGTTCCGTTAAAGTGCGGATGAAGATTTTACCAAGTTTTAACTAGGTAATGCGCATATTAGCGGCTCCGCTATCGTTAAAGTTCAAAATTTTGTTTCTCTTATTCCGAATTCAGTGTTTAGAAGAGGAGATTTTGAAAAAAGAAGAT
>JAPMOR010055042.1:120597-157639 GCA_026543865.1 Argiope aurantia | reverse complement strand
ACCTAAAATTTAATATTTCCTAGAAAACGTAGGACGAACAAAATGAATGATTTATTCTAATTGTGAAACAGAAGAAAAATATTAGTTTCTTAAAGTATTTGTTTTTAATGGTAAATTGAAAATGAGTTGCGATGCGATAGCTTTTTAAGTTCAACATCACATATCTTCATGCTCAAAAAAAAAAAAAAAAAAAAAAATGATAATAATTTGGATTAAAATTATTTCAAAATTAGCATAATATGTGAGCATAGTTTTAATAATTACAATAAACTTATTTTAATTTAAATATGCTAATAACAATTAAAAATAAATGTAATGCAACGTGAAAATCTAAAAAAAATGCATAGTATTTTGCATGATACATAACCTCTAAAGATTAATTTTGTTGCGTAAAAAAAATGAAAATATTTTTAGCAGATGTATAATGTTTGTAAATACATTTGTGTGGATTTTCATAATGAATTGTAATAAATAGAATGTGCACCAAAAATTAAAAAAACAAAACAAAAAACAAACGGTATTCTTTAATTATAGGAGCTCCTGTTTGACTCATTGTTAAAAAACAATTTATAAGCCTTTCAACATTTCAAATCTATGCAAATTAAGCATTTTTGTAATCAATACAGTGCTCCCCACTTTATTAAACTAAAGTTGAAAAATCATTTTTTGAAGGTGCACATGTTCCCTTAAATATATCTATTAAAATAATATTAAGTTTATCACTAAGTAAACATTATAATAATAAAAAAAGTATTGCACCAATCAATTTCATTAAATAATAATTAACTGACATTAACACTAGGTCTACCCAAGCGCGTCCTTTTGACACATTTCAAATTTTATAAGGAAAATTACAAACAAAATTCGCATTTTTATTTTATCTCTTGCACTGACTTTTATCCGTTGAACGAGGTAAATATATATTGATGTTTATTTTCTTCAAATGTGTTGAAATATTGTACTTCTCTATATGGTATACCTATCTTTACGAACGTGTGTCAGTTTGACGCGATCGTAAACCTAGTGTTAAAAGTTAATAACAAACATACCCTGGAAACAACTGCATATTACACTGAGACAAAGTTTGGAGTACACATAGTATGCCAAATGGCGCGCAAATATACCAACCAAGGCAGCATCTTTTCGATGGCCGCTCTAGCTGTTTTTCCAACGTTTGAGATTTAGTGGCAATAAACGCATAGATTTTATACAAGAATGTAAATGCAACATCAAAACTATCCTAAAGGATTTTCTACTTCAGTTGTCCAATACACTTGCAGAAGGAAATAAAAAAAAGATACAAAAGCACAAATTAAAATCTCCCGACACCTAATACTTCACAAGAACGCAAGGGTTACCAAATTGGCTTTTGTAGGTTTGGTTTGGTTATATTAACGTCCCGTTTGAAACAACACTAGGGCTATTTTGGGATGGACCTCGTAATTTTGAACCACGGTCAGATGACGAGGACGACATCTGAGCTGGCACCCCCCTCTCCACACCACACCAGCGGGAGGACGTTTGGTCATGACGGATTTAACGTGCAACTGACCCCCTTACACGACGGTTCTTCGGTGGAATCGGGTCTCGAACCTGAAACCCTCCGGTTCCGAAGCCGAGACCTTACCACCAGGCCACCGCTTTTGTAAAAGAAACAGAAGCAATAACACTTGTAAAATATGTGAATAGATTATTTTCGGAAAGTGTACCAACACAAATGAGTATTTGTGTAAAAGGCTCGCGAAATGAATGCAAAATCTTGAAATAAGGTATACTAAAATTTTTGAATAATTAAAACTTCTGTGAATAGATACTTCATATTTTTATTTTTTACTTATTGAAATATTATAAGTGGTTGTTGTTTCTTAAAATATATGAAGTCGTATATGTCGTAGAGATAGGTATATAAGAAATGTACGTAAACCCAGTGTTAACAATGCAGAAAATATTACATAACGCCCTTCCAATAATAGTTGCATTAAATATGGAGCTAATTCAAATAAACATCGCTCAGATGATAATTTCCGGAGAGGTCCGATGGTCGTAATCACTTAAATAAAATAATAATACCATAAGAAACGAAACGCATGAGCGCTAATGGAAGACCTTCTGATGGCACCGGGGCGAAGTCTGTCACATGACAGAGCGCAATGAGTGTCAAAAATCGCAGCGACAATTACGGCGAGAATGAACCCCATTCATCATCCTGCCAATCTTGTCGAGGGGTGAAGTGACCTCCTAAAACATATCCCGGGCCTCCCATTCGTAGAATGAAAACAATTCACTCGTAGAAGAAAGCGAGTGAATTGTACGCATCTGCCATTTTTTTTTTTCAACTTCCTCGTACACAAAGCATACAAAGAGAAAGTATTTTAGTCGCCACAAAACTTCGAGCTCGATATTTGGTCGCATTTCTACGTGTCAGAGATCTAAAGCACATTTTTAGAATTCAGTCTGTGTGTCTTTTGCTGTATCTGTCTGACTGAACACTGTAAAGCAAAAACGCTTAGAGCTAGATGGATGAATTTTGGTTTGTGGTTTGTACTTCAAATTTGAACTTTTTTATAAAATCTTGAATGGACTCTATTCACAGAAAAGCTGCTTTGTCCGAGCACAAGTAAGCGCGATAATTACAAAATTTACGGGTCTAGATGGTTAAAATCTGGAGTATAATTTCAGTGTCTAAAGCATTGATCCGTAACAAATAGTTAATTATATCTTGGTCTATACATTCGGACCATGAAATATAAAAGGAGATTTTATTATTAAAATTGTAATTTTATGTCAAATTTTTATCTTAATCTCACAAAAAAACGTGCAAAATGTATATCAGTTTTATTTTCTATATTGTGAAGTGCACAAAAAGTGCACATGTGAGCTTTCTGTAAAATAAAAATTCAGAAACAATCGAAATATATGCGAAATAAAAGAAGAAATAATCGAAATATATGCGAAATAAGAGCAGAAATAATCGAAATATATGCGAAATAAAAGCAGAAATAATCGAAAAATATGCGTAATAAAAATATAAAATAAATGAAATATACGCGATATAAAAATATAAAATAATCAAGATATACGTGAAATAAAAATCTGAAAGAATCGAAAAATATGCGAAGTAAAAATCTAAAATAATCGAAAAATGTGCGAAATAAAAATTTTAAAATAATCGAGATATACGCAAAATAAAAACTGAAGTAATCGAAATATACACGAAATAAAAATTCTAAAATAACTGGAAGATATGCAAAATGAAAATCTATTATCTTTGTGCCAAATAAAAATCTGAGCACTCGTAGTTTTCACTTTTTGGTTAAAATCCAGAATTTTAAGTGAGGCAATTCTTTTATTACATTCTAGCTGCCTTTGGCGACCAGCTGGTTCGCCAATCTTAATGTTGGTTTAAATTTTAATAATTAAATATTTTACGCAATTCCTACTTTAATAGATTTTTCATCAAAATATTTTAAAACTTCAAATTTTGATAGTCATATAATTCACTCATAATATTATAAAGGCCTTCAGTCATAACGTAATATGTATCTCTCTAATTTTCTGTTAGCTCCCGTAGAATTTACGCTTTAAATTAAAGTGGAAATGATTAATCTGCTATTGATATAATAATATTTTTTACTGAAATAACGCATTTTTTTATAATAAGATTACTGATAACAGAGTCACTCAGCGTTTAAACTTTATGGACACTAAAGAATATCTTTCTTAATTTATGTAATATCTCAAGAATTTGTCAAAAAATTTTCTCAGATTCATCATGAACAGATCGATTAATTAACAATGTTTAATTTTAAATGCATCAAACACTAAGAAAATAAAATGAATCGTTTAAAATAATCGGTCGAAAACAGGTTTAAAAATACTTAAAAAACGATGTACTTAAAACTATAAGCATACACAAAAAATATATAACTAACATAAATACAATTTAATTACAAAAGCAGGCAACTAACCTAAAAATAATTTAAATCAAGAATCATCCGTTGATAATATTGTCAACAATCAGAACACAATGCGCATGCGTGAATTTTCAACGCCAGTTACGGTAACGCAAATGCGTGAATTTCTCTACGTCAGTTGGGGTAATGTTATGCTGATTAAACATTTTTAATTTCCTTTATTCTGCGTTATTTTAATTCAGAAGTACTTCAAAATGAATCTGAAAGATCGATTAATTAACAATGTTTAATTTTAAATGCATAAAACTTTAAGAAACATTATGGAAGATTTTTTTGGCGGGAAACTTAGTTTTTAATTAATAATTAAAATTCTAATTAAAAATTCAAAAAAAAGGAACCCCAGGTACACATTCCCAACCTATAAGGCATACATGTACCACATTTGGTACCTATAGGTCAAACTACCTGGCCTGTAGAGCGCCAACACACACACACACACACTGAGCTTTATTTATAAGTATAGATATAGATTATGCGAAAAACTTTAGAAAAAGATAATTTTGGCTTTAAAAAAATATTTTTTAATATATGCAGTAAGTAAATATAAAGTATTGCTATTGCAATATTTCTATTCATTTTATATTGTTAATATAAAGTTTCAAATAATATATAATTCAAATATGAAGTTTATTAAATGAGGTATTGCTGATAAATAAAATTTGAAATAAGCATTGGAAATTTTCCAATCTAAAAAAATTCAGGAAGCATCGGCAATCTCGGCTAGATATTCAAGTTCTCTATAACATTATAGAATGTAACAGTTCATCATAGCTTTTTTTAGAAAATAGAAGTGAAACATTCCGAATTAAAGAATTCTAATCTCAAATATCATCTATGTATTGGAAAAGTTACTTATAATTTGTATATTTATAACTATGATAACAACAATAACCAGCATTCACTTCAACGTGTTCAATCGAATGTAAAAATTTACCAGAATAAACTTCAACCTTCTGCACATAAAACAAATAGTGTCTCGTACTGGAGAACAAAGATACTTAGAATGCTGTTTCGCAGCTTTATAATGCTATCATAAAGACATAAAAACCCTTATTGCTAAATCGTATTCAACGAGTTCTGTTTTACGGCCAATCAAAATTCATTGTTCGCGCAGACGACTTTTTTAAGGTTAGGCTTAATTGCATTTCATTCAATGGAATTTTAAATATAGCTCGCACAATAAGCTGTTCATTTTAACAAAGGAGTTTATGTTGATACATTGTAAAGCTTTGATGAGGGTAAAATGCGCTGTACTTTCATCGTAAAAGGATTTAAGCTTCATCACTGTGGAAGGGTTCTTTCTCATGTGCGTATACAATAAGGTATGAATGGTATTCAAGACTCGAATATTGCTGCACAAATCAAAATAACTCACAGTCGCCGTAGCTCAATTGGCAGAGCATATTATTTGTGATTGGTTAGTTCATGGAATAAATCCCAGCCACGATGTTTGATCCAAAACCTGAACTTCCTTTATAATAAAATGTTATATATTATAATGTTTTATTAAAATCTTATGTATTATTTATCTAAGATCAAGGAGATTCTAGATCTCTCTTAAATATCGTAATTGAATTGGTCTCGAACACTCTGTATAAAAGCTGAGCCCCATCAGCGATGGGAAAGTTCTCAGTCTCGTGCTGGTGTTAGTTGCTTCGTTTTAATAAATCAAATTGTTTGTTTAAACTATCGGCGTAGTTCTTTACATGTTCTGGATAATATAATAAAAGAAAAAAAAATCGAGTTTGCATTTGCATTCTGACAAAGTGAGTCCAAAATTTTACAGGTTGTCTACTTTAATCATGGTCCAACATTTGATTTCTAAATCACTTCCGATAGGCATGTATAGTGGACCTCGTATAACTAGCATAATTCGTTAATAAATCTTATTCGTAATGAGAAACAGTCGTTAAGCTGGGACAATTCCCCCCCCCATAGGAATCCATGTAAAGTAAGACAATGCTTTCCATTCTGAAAAAAATGTATAAAATGTACTTTGCTATTTATAATGTATGCTTGTTTTACTAGAAAATTGCCTAAAGACATTTGTCATTGGTTGTGCCTCATAATTTGGTGAAAACGAGACAGTGAATATTTATTAAATGAATTTATAGCGAGCATAACGAATGCCTTATCAGGATAATACCTTTTATAGGGGTAATACTGCAACAATTTCCCATTCTTTCCGAATCTTCATCATTTCATTGGAAGGCTGTTGCATCTATTATTTTTTCCTTTTCTGACCAAATCTCTTCCGCAACTTTTACCTGAGACAAAAAAATACAGTTCCTTAAGTTCTCTGGTAGTTCTGGTTATATTCTTCCACCAGTTCATCGATATCGTTGCTATCCACTTCTAACCCTATAACCTTGATAAGAGAGAAAAAAAATCTCGTCAAGTAAGGCTTCATAAGCACTTGCTCAAAACCCTCTGAATCGCTTGATATATGTTACCGGTAGTAATTTTTTCCATCAAAACATAAGAATTCTCTTTAAACAAATGCTCAACGCAGACTGATACAAGCTAATCCAACATGTGACGTCACGGTATCTCCTCGCCACTCGTTCTGCGAACCATCGTTCATTTAGAGAGTTACTTTTTTACATTTTGTTTTCAGTATCCGAATCAATCGTTAAGCGAAATTTTATAGTTCTTTCAATCAGAAAAATGCTCTGATTGAATTAAAGAATTATGTTTTATATCTTTCAAAAACGCAAGAAGTGCGAAAATAAAAAATTACGAATTTAAAATTTCTCTAAGTCCCACAAACTTATTCAATCAACAATATTTTACTAAACAGTATGAATATTTTAAACAAAAGAGGAAAATAATCGGTCAGTCCCCTGCTTCTTCGACTAAAACTGAAACATGTCATAGAGCCGACTTTAATAATAGTAATTTCAAAAAATTAATAATGGTCATGTTTCCAAATAAATAAACTTGTGATAAATTCTACAAATTATAAAACATTAGAATAACATTAACTTACCGTCAAGTAGCATTACAAGCTAATATGATCAATTTCTTATCGGCTTCAATACATTCATTTAGTTATCGCAGTATTTATAAACAGCACCGAGCGTCAACTGAATAATATTGTGTACGAGTATGAAGTCGCGAATCATACAAAAAAAAAAAAAAAAACACGTAAGTGGTCTTTTCAAGACTTTCTCATATACTTTGTCATAAAAGTGCCATCCCAGAAAACAACTTGTATGGAACTGGCATACAATAGATACGAAATATTAGCCTTTGGTCGGAATTTAGCATTTCCACTGAATCCATCGTATATTCCTTAGCGAGTTTTTTTGGCAATTAATCCCTGGCTTGTGGTTAATAATAACCGAAATTCGAATCCATGTTTTAGATGTATTTTCGAAAACCGATTGACACAAAAATTATTTTAATTTCTTTCAACTTTTCAATATTGAATTTATATTTAATAATCATGAATATTAGAGAATCTTGATATCAATATTTTTAAGCATTGATCAGTTGGCGTCCCTCATATGGAATAAAATTTTAATTAAATTAATCGATTAACTGTCAATTAAATTTCGAAAATAATAAATTAATGAACTGTTATTCGTAATACACAAGTATAAAAAAATGCAGAAATTCCAGCACACTAGAGTTCCATCTTAACATACATAAAAAAGAAAGTTAAAATTAAATGAAAACTAAATAAAAAACAAGTAAACAATCGTCGCATGTGAATGATGTTCCGTATCTAAGTATGAAACGCCTTTGCACTAAATACCTACATGTAAAAACTGAATTAAGAGAGCAAAAGAACGACAGGAGAATTTTTACGCCCTTTAAAACAGAACTAAAAACGCCCTAAAGCTATTAGACAATTACCTGCAAAAAACAGCTGTCTGCCTCTGCAGTTAACGCGCAGATAAAGGAACAATGAACCAAACGATCTATTTTAGAGACTCGAACAACGACTGGATTCGGCGGATGTGACAGTGATGTTGATATATCGCTTTTCAGTGGAGCGCCGCTTAAATGATGCCTCTTTACATGGTGGCTGCACTTTAAATGGATGCAGGAGATTGATAATTAAATGTTTTCCAATTCGAATGAGAGAGTATTAAAACATTTAATGGAGATTAAATCTTCTAATTCGAGATATCGTAGGATGATAAGGTTTAGTCATCATTCTTCTTTTATTTAAAAAAAAATTTACTCTTAATTATAGAAACGATAACATGCCTTGGAAAATGTATTTAATATCATGTCAACGCGTAAACGCATAAATGCATTTGCTAGCAATAGAAAGCACTGATGTCAAACCATTAAGAATATAATTTTAAATTTATCAAACATAAAAACGCGATACTCAAAAATGAAAAGAATTTTGTACAACAAATTTGGTAAGTAATTTTGTCACTACAAGTAAAGTTTAGAGTAAAATCTTTGTTTCAATCGGTCGAGAAAAACGAATCTAAAGTAATAAATTAGATTTTTGGATACAATGAATGCATGTCAGGGATTAATCGCCAAATAGCTCTTTAATGATAAGATGCAGTAAAAATGCTAAATTCACGGCCAAAAATATTTCGTAACTATTGTACATTAATATCTTGAGACATGAAGGCATTCCCTGGCATGTCAAGTTTATTAGCGAGTATTCAAGAAAGTTTTAGGGGGACCCCTCCCGCTGTTTATTTATTTATTTATTATTATTATTATTTTGCTTCTTAATGTATTTAATTAATAGTGTTATAACTGAAAAACTAATCGTTGGAATTTTAAAGTGCTGAGAAAATGGATTTTTGCAATAATATACCACAAAATTGCCAAGGGAAAACATTAATAATTAATTAAAAATCTAATAAAATTTTGATAAGCCGTTTCATACGCAAAAAGTAACTACATGATAAATTCTGTTAAGATAGATACAAAAATCTGCTAATAGAGCGTTTTGATCGATTCTTGCTTCATGCAATTTATAGATGATGCCCAGCATATAAATAATATTGTTTGAAAGCATGAAATATTCATATTTTAAATGTAATCCATTTTAAAACTTAATTCATACAATAATACATGAATGAATCAGTTGCAGCTTTGTTCTGTAATTCAGCCTTTGCGCACTTAAAAATTAATTTATTAAAAATAGTCTTAATTTTTAAAAATATTTATAAAATATACATTATTTAACATCATGCTTTAATAATATTTTTCCAAAACAAATTTTTTTTGTATAATTTGGTCGAAAATTTTGCATTTTATTAGGGCTAAAAGCCAACGGAAAATTTTGGGAAAATGCACTAGGTAGTTACTTAAAAAAGATTTAATTAGAATATTTTAATTAATTAAAAACTAAGCTACATCTTTAAGCTGCATACACATTTAATTGTTGCCATTTGGCAATACTTAATAAGATATATTTCTGTGTCATAGCCATTAGTATATTGTATATATAAATAGAAAAAGTAATCTAAACGAAGAAAGTCTGAGGTAATAAATGATCTGATGAATTACGAATATTAAATTATTATTCGCTCCATCGGTACTACGAAACATATTTTATAAATTCTTTTTTAAAGAAATAAAATTAAATTCTTTGTAGTATCAGTGGAATTTTTATCGTTTAATCTTCTGAGATATTGAATAAATAAAAAAAAAACATTATGTACACATGAGATTTCAATGATGAATGATTCGATCTTTGGTACTCAAATATTTTTATAAAAAAAAGATTGGTTTCAGTCAAAACGTTATTTTTTATTAATTGAAGTTTAATCACTTCCGTTTCAAATTAAAATTAAACTAATAATCGTATCACACTGTTGAAGGACGTTTTCAGTTCGATTGTTCATCTATAAAATACATTCGAAATTACAATATGGGTCGAAAAATCATTTCCACAAATTATCGACAAGAGTTTACACCTCAAAGTTTCATAAATTCATTAAAAATTATTATTAAAAAAATAATCTTCAATTTAAAAATACAACCATTTTTTTTTTCTTTTTCTTTGCCAAGTTTGTCCTCGAAAATCTTGATTCATTTCTTTTTTAGAAAGCTGTCCGATATTTAAAAATATACTACCGTCAACTCTTCAAATTTAAATAAAGGACCCCACCTACTTCCCACTCATTTAAAGAATGATTAAAATTTTCTTAGATAGCTTTTACAGCTAGTTACTGTCAAAGTGTGAAATGCTTGTAAGGATACCAAAAAAAGCAGCCCAACCCACACAAACGCTGTAAGGACTATGTTTACTACTTTATGTGGGAAGCGAAGAGCCTGTGGGAATTGGCAGGAAATTTATGAGAACAATGAATAGTATCCGATGTCTTGTCGTCTATCTCATGTAATATATTTTCTAGTTGAATAGAATATTCAAACGCTCTGGTCACTACACATATATTCAAATATAATCTTCTTTTGCATACTATATATATAATAGGGAATTATTTCGTGAATAAAATATAAATTTCTATTCCATGGATTTTGCTGTAATCTTATATAGAAGTATAAAAGTACAGTATAGAAGTCGTATGTCACTACTGAATTTTTCTTCTTAAAATATTTAATGCCATGAAAACTTCGGAAAATGATGTATATGCAACAATCCAATAAATAGATATACCTTCATTCTTTTTGGATTTTATGCGTTATACGGGGTAATATATAGTGCAAAAGCCCAAACGGTGTTGTCATGTTAAAAAAACATTGATAGGCACAAAACATAGACTTATTTTTTATATTATTTACTTAAATAGAGCAAGAAAATGCAGATTTATTGAACTGTGTGTTATACATAATAAAAAAAAATTAAATTTTTTCCCCATATAAACGATATATAGGAATTGTTGTCATTTTCAACTTAACCCTTTGCACTCGGATATGATTCAAGACGATGTATCATTTTGGCGTTTTATTTATTAATTTTTTAAAAAATTTTATTGTTAAAAATGCCTACAGAGTTGTAATAAGTTGTTGATTACTTTTTCGTCGAAATTCACCTTAAATATTATATATTATATATATTACTTTTTCGAAGAACTAAACAAGATAGGTATCTTTTTTCAAATTATACTATGTAAGCAATTACTTTTCCGAGTGCAAAGGGTTAAAAAATCCATCGCGATATTTTGATGGACATCACATTTTAACCACTTGTGGTGGCACATTCACAGCTGGACGTGCCAAAACAGTCCACTATAACTCGCAGCGGGGCAACACAAAGTATTCGATACCTTGTAGAAAGAGAAAAAAGACATCTTCTAAATGATTTAGTTTCTGACCTAAGACTGTGCTCCTGTGAACTATGATCCGGCAAATAATTTCAACCGACGGGTCGTGAATGTCATTTTTACTTCTGTAACAATTGCCTGCTGACGTGTACTCCACGGCTTTGGCGATTCTGTGACAAAAGCATCTCGATGTAAGTGGCATATCTTTCCGCTGCAAATGGTTAAACTAACCTCGGTGCTGCGTCTAGCTATTTGAGAAACGAAACCAGGTACACGAATGAAATTTAAATTGTGATTTTTATATAAATTATCCATTTGCTTTGCCTGGCAATATTTAAATAAAACCAGCCGTGCAGGTTTCCCCAAAACTTTCTCGCATACTCTCTAATAAAAGCAGTTATCCCAGTTATCTACGTCTTGCATGGCATTGGTGTAAAATAGATACGAAATACTAAACTTTGGCGTGAATTTATCATTTTTACGAAATTCATTGGGTGATCTTTGGCGAATATTTTGGCGATTAATCTCTGCCAAGCGGCAAAATGTATCCAAAAAACGAATTTGGGTTTCAGACGCGTTCTGCCCAACCGATTAAAAATAAAATTTGACATATAATTACACTTAAAGTCACAAAATCGCGTGTTACATTTGATATATTGAAGTCATTACGGTTTTTATCTATCGCGTTTAAATATTTCTAGAAATACTAATCGACAGACGGTCAACTTCTTGCTGGACTTCGCTTAAAATTTCGTAAGCTTCTATATTAAAGATGTTAAATCTGTATACCGAATTTTATCAGTCTAGTTCTCTTCGTTTTGTAATTATCGTGCTAAGTTATATTCGAAGAATCAGACAGACAGACTGACTTCCCCTGAGCGGGTTTTGCTCAAAATTTAATTCTGTCTAGAAATCTACAAATTTGGTTTTCAGCCTGTATATTATTTTATCCGGCCAGCTCAAAGCGTGTTTGTGTCATCTTCGTCGCAAGCAGACAGACATTTTCAAAAAATGTGTTTTTTTGTATTCAGGGTGGTCTAAAAAATCTCGAGTATGAATTCTTTGACGATTACCATACTTTTTCTGAGTTTCGTATATAAGTAAAAGGAAAAACAGCCGACAGCCTTTTCGTAATCTGGATCCGATGATTCAAAAATTCACCAAAAAAAAATGTAAGAAATTTGACATTTGGTTTCATTATGATAACCGCATTTCTATAGAAAATCCCGGATGGAATCCACTGATGGGCTGAATGTCTGTTGGTCTCTATTCATATATTTGCCAGCCGGATAAAGCCACAATTCAAAATTCCAGATAAATGGATTTAAATTGAGTTCAAGATCTGCATATTAAAGCTGCTAATTGAGTTCAAGATCTGCATATTAAAGCTGCTAATTGAGTTCAAGATCTGCATATTAAAGCTGCTGATCTGTGCCAAATTTTGAATTGATCAATAACAAAAAATGATCCAAAATTTATTCACGATAATATTTGTTATACTATGAAGTTAAATACTAAATATGCCGTTTAGTGTAATTATATGGGAAAATAAAGAGAAGAACACTTCTGTTGAATCATTTAAAAATGCCTTTTTCTGGTAAAAGAATTATTTATTTTCTGCATGCAAACCTATGTATCATTTAAATAAAATACAAAATTTTTATTTTATTTTATTTTATTATATGAATATTATGCATATTGTCGCATTCTCTTTATTAAATATACATATAAAATGAAATCGAAAAAAATACTTTCTTTTTTGTAAGTTAAAGCTGAAATTAATCATATATACGATAATTCGAAACGAAAGCCCCATTTTGAAAACCCACCGATTTGTATAATTGTATTATTGATTATCAGAGAAAAAGGAGATTTTCTTTTTTTGATCTTCAATTATTTAATTAGGTAGATATTTTTGGTGGCCTTTAGATTCTCAAATTATTAGCGATGCTAGCTCAAGACGCTCAACACCTTGACATACAAATTTATTCAACTTCCTAATTAGCTTACTCGTCTATTTTGGACAATTATTGTTCTTATAATAATATAAGAAACATCTGAGATATTTATTAAAGCGTTTGCAAGTGATTTTTGCATTTTTAAATACTTAATTCTGTCGCTTAATTGCTGACTTAAAACTAAAAATTCAGTAATTTAATGAGCATGTCAGACGTCGTTGTTAAGACGGTTTTGCAATGAACAATCAATGCTTCAGACATCAGTATGAAAAGAGACATGACGGAATGTTTCGGTATTTTCATTTTACTTTTTAATATTAAATATGATTAGAAGGAGCGAAACTTCAGGCATTTCAGCAGTCATCTAAACATTACAAAGACGCATTTTTCTTCCATCTCACAAAAGATCTCGACGAGGCACATCCCCGCTCTCCCCCCTCCAGGAGATCCGAAAATATATCGATGTTGGCGCCTTCGTGGTTCTTGCTGCCAATCATTCCTGAAGACCAGATAACGCAGCGGTTACCCAGGCCTAGAGACCACTTCTCAGGTGTTGGCCTACAACTCTACAACTCACGAAGCCGCAGATCAAACAAGGATCCGATCACTGATACCCAATCCGAAGGGGGGTGGGGGATGACTTTTTAAGAAGAATAGCTCGCATTCGATTGGTTCAGACGAGGGGCAAGTAGGTAAACATTGCTTAATGGATTTCCACTCAAGTCTGTCACCCTCTCGGGGCGGAATTAATCATTGTTTTTTTGCCTGCACAAAGGTGGGGCTTTTCGAATTCTCGTTGCTCTGCTGCCACCCAGAAGTCGAGAAAAGACCGCGGGGGGAATCTGTAGGAGAGAATGGTGAGTTGAGTTGAGAAGCGTATCGATCAAATGGTATCCACGAAATATCGCTTGGCTATTCTGCTTGCGATTTGTATCCGGGTTGAAAGTTTGAGAGCAAAATGCCTCTGTTGCGAAGAGAAATGGGTTAAAAACACTCCCAATAATAACAACAACAACAAAAATGAATTATTTAGCAGTTTAATTTAGTTTCTAGAAGTTCTTTTGAAAAAGTATCGGTCTTCTTTCTTAATAAATTTGTTTAAAGAGAATAATTTTTAACAGATCCTTATTATATTTAGTTTAAAAAAGGATCTTCTTAAACTTAAATAACTATTTCTCTTTCTTTTAAACCATTAAAATGCTATCAGTTAAAACACCAGTCTGACCAAGATACAGTTCTTATTTTGTGAAATATTCGATTCAAAACAGTTTTTTTTTTAATTTTTTTTCTCAAGCTAATTTTTGGCCCGAAATTTGTAAAAAATTTTCTCAGAAGATATATTTGTTGACAGTTATAAATCATTACAGAAGTTCTGCCAAAAATATCAGATTTTCTATATTTTCAGTGTTGTGTTTCCTTACGCCAAACAAAATTTTCATTCTATCCTTGCATTTTTTTTTATATTTGATGTAAGAAATTATAAATCTGAAAAAATATCAGAAATTAATCAACTTTCACAAAATTATCCAAAATTACTTATTAATACAATATTTGCTTCGGAATTTTGTATAAATTCATTGAAAAAAAAATGACATTTCATTTTTAGGCAATTTTATTGAGGATATATAAAATAATATCTTATTATATTTTGTTTGACAATGTTTAACGTTTTTTTAAACGCAATTACCCTTCTCTGTTAAGGGGTACTTCAAAAATGAGATAAGAATCATCCAGTGTGGTTGTCGATTCTCGCTTCTTTAACGGGTTCAGAAATAATGTGGTATTGGCTACCCTCTACCGATAACAGGAAGCGCTTCCTATCGGAGGGGTTATACCGTGGCCGAGAATGTCGATTAAGATTCAGCCATGGTTCCTCTTCAATGATCCGGTCATTTATATTTATTCAATGCCTTCAGGGACAGGAGAACCCGAGTAGCCTTCTGTGGTTTGTGCATGTACCAGTGCTCGACATGGCACTATTGGAATAATTTTATTACAAATGAGGGTTTTTTCCCCCCTTTTTTCTGTTTTTTTCAATTTTATTTCCTCAGGTCAAATTGCAGCTATGTGCAGAAGGGCCACGTTGTATTACGGGCATTTTATACAGTGAAATACACACAATGTGACCGATAGCACTGAATGATAAAACAAAGATTAATTTATTTCGCCGGTCGCTTATTGTCTCTATGACACTGCTAAAATAATCAAATGCCGATCACCGGCATTCTACGGCAGTCAGTGAGCTTAAAAATCAGTAAAAATTAGCTCTGCCAAAATATTAACTTTCAGAAGACATGAACATGATGATAATTGAATAAATAGAATCCATATTTATATATAAAGATGAATGTTAATATGTCTGTCTTTTAAATGAATCCATAGTTTTTATCCGATCCTGATCCAGGTTGAATCACGTTATTTTCAAAGCAAGATGTAGGTCGTCGATTACTTTTCAAAGTAAAATTTTTTATTAAACTATAATTCTAAACTATCTTTTAGTATTTTTCAAATGTATCTTTCGAAGATATCATTTCAATGTATTTATTTTTACACTTCCTTAAAATTCAAAATTTAATTTTACAGTTATATCAATTTCATTTCCGTAAAAGATTTTTTCAAATTCTAATAGTTTTTTAAATTTAATTTTATATAAAATTTTTAACAACGTTTTTTACTCTTATGTTGTAATTCGAACTAATTCTACTAATATTAAAATTACGATAAAAATAATTAGTTTCTTTGAACATTAATTACGAGTTACGATATACATGTCCGATTTTATTTTGTAGTATACAATTTTTTTTTAATTTACTGCTTAGTAATTTGGAGCAGACTGATTCAATTAAATTAATTCAAATAAAAAAAGTAATTTTTTTATTAAATAAACTATATATTAATAATTTAATAGCCAATTAAGCCAAAGCTCTGGGAAAACAAATCACCAAATTTATTAAAGAGTTACTTCTTGAATAATAAGAGCTCATTAAGAAAAAAAACTTGTCAAAATTTTAATTAAAATTCTGACAAAAGTGTCACGTTATCATATTTGTTTCATTTTAAAATTAAATAATAATAAAAAAATTTCTTTGATACTAATTTAAAAGCATTTCCCCCCACATTTTAATAAATTTTAAAAATGTTCTTAAATATATTTATATATATTATTTTATTTATTATATATTTATTTAAATATATTTGTACGAAAGTCCGTTTCATTATTACAATTACTTGATTTATACTTGTACCCGTTATGATAATATTTCTTATCTGCATATTGTTGCTGTCAAACAATTAATTAAAAAAATGATTCAAATCCTAAACATCATGCTTTATGTTTTGGGCTAAAGGTTCATATATGTTTTAACATTTTTTTAATCCTTAATTTTCTTTCATTCGAATTTTTGCTGAAATGGAATTTTTTGTGTTATAATTCGAAAATTCTATAAATTCGAATCAGCCAAGATCCACTAAATTAACTTTTATGAGAAAGGCAGTAAGTATACTTGAAACAAAGCCGTTCATTAAAACATATAATCAAACTAACCCTTAACTATCTCGTTAGCAACAGGAAATGAAGCAGAAGGAATTTCCTCCCCCCGTATCAATGAAGATTTCTTTTTGTTCACTGTAACCGCATTGTGTGCCAACTCAGTCCATAAAAATGAATCACTTCAGAGTCCAACTTAAAAACCCGTTTTAAAACTGCAAGAACCGTTTTATGCGGGCGAACAAAAGGCCGTTATTCTTCAAGAAAAGTTTCAAGTAGCCCTAAATCTCCAACCTGAATGGCTCCTGTTCCAACAGCCACTTCAACCCTCCGATTGTTTCCGCCTACCCCGGGATGGTGTTGCGGTGGCCCGCTGCGTAACATCGGTGTTTATGTCGATTTTCTTATGCTCTTTTGATTTGGAGCTTAAGAAAAGAATTAAGGTTAAAGAAAATTACCGTAAAAGATATATTTAAACCGTTCCACGGTCTGTCGGCAGTTTAAAAAGTTATTATGTTGTACTGGATCGTAAAATACCAGGGCGTAGGTTGGATTGTCTGGAGATTCATGGCCCAGGGGTAGAAGTTCAAGACCATTTCTGACCAAGCACGTGTTTATGTATGGATAAAAACCATTATTACGCAACAATATATCGTTGGGAAATGTTGTTCGAGTAATAAAATGGAAGTAATAAAGCTCATGAAATAAATTTATTGGGATCATTGCAAATTTATGCATTGCAATTTGCAGGTATGCGGAATGATAAGAATAGGAAAGCTATATAGGTTTGTAGAAAAATAAAGAAATGATGAGCTTTCACTGAAATTTCTCTAACTAAATTTAGAATTTGTAATAGCAATTTTTATTAAATCTAAAATTTGATGAAAAAATTCACAACACAATGTTTGGCGTTGATATATTATATTAAAAGTTTCAAACTCGCGGCCCACAGTTAATATCTTTGTGGGTCAATATATAAAACAATTTTCAAAAGTTTCCAAATTTTTTAATAATATATTTTTATTTTTACATTTATAGTTGTATGTAATTATTGTTAACGAAATACAGCACATGCCAATGACTCTTGTCTTAAAAATACGCGGAGAAATTTTAAGCGTTAGAAGTAAACTTGAAATAAAGTTTTGAAAAATTTAAATTCTTAATTTAATTTTAATAACTGGATAAGAATTATTTAAAAAAATCTTCGGTTTTCTTTATAGATATGTAATAAATATCTAATCACATACAACTGAATCTAACCAACATTTAATGCCTTTCAAATTGAGAGGCAAAATTTAAGGCAATAGGACTTTTGAATTTTACAAATATTTGCCAGTAAAGTTTAGAAAATTTAAAAATTGACCCATGAAATTTAGAGGTTCTAGGAATTATTTTCCATTGTGGGAAAAAAAAAAGTTTTCTATAAGACGTAGAATCACAGACGTTAACACAGATGGATTTTGAAATTAATCGCTGCGGATAAGAAATCTCTCCAAATACAACAGGTGGTAGAAGAGGGGATATACCAAGTATCAGAAATGAAACTTTAAATTTATCGTTAATCTTATTCTTTTTTGTACTGTATTTTCGAAATGAATACACATTTCAATAAAAATCAATAGTGAAATAAATTCAATAGTTATTTTGTGGGATTCATTAAAATAAAACTAACGTTTAAATTAATCAGCCTTGTACTCGTATTACATAACTGTGGATACCACATTGGAAGCAGGTATATGGTAATTTCAAAACTTCATTTTAATTGTGAAATCCCCTTTGCATAGTGACCAGTAAAATTTTATGGAGTTATGAATAATATATCCTACAGTAAGCAGCTGTGTGATAATTTTAAATCCTCACCGTTTGAGTGAAACATCCGATTTTGTAATACAATTCAAATAATCGAAATGAAATTTGTTTTTCAGGGTTTTTTTTATTATCTCTCTATCATAAAAGTATCATCATGAAATAATCATATTTTTCTTGTTTGGGAAAATTATTTCGAATGCAATGAATCTTATAAAAAAAAAAAAAAAAAAAAAAAAAAAAAAAAACTCAACTTATTTATTGATAAGAGACTGTTAAAGCCAGGCCTGTAATATTATGCCATAATACACCTGATTTTTTGCATTATTATTTTTAAGAGATCTTACTATTTCATATTTTAATGCGCTTCAAAATGTCTGGTTAAATCTTTTTAAAATAGGAGTATCAGAAGTGACTACTATATTAAAAACTTCGAAAAGAAAACCAAAATATTTTAAAGTTAGTAAAAATATTAACCCAACGAGTATTCACTGAACAAAAGGATCAGCACATCTCATAACGTCAAATGGATTTAAAAGATAAATTATTATTGCAAATACGCGATACAATATGGTTACAAAAGTTTTCATTTCATGTATTTAACCTATTATTGGGCCAAATTTAAAGATTAAATTTAATTAATTAAAAATGTGGTGAAAAAACTTCAAAAATAACTTTCACTAGCCTGAAATAAAGTTCCATAAAACTTATAGAAAATTCATAAAATAATTTCCTCTTTGAAGGAGTCTGGACCTAAGATTAACCATCAGGCCGGAAGCAAATTTCAAATACTAACCTTGAAATGCTTCAGGAAATGAATTCTGTAGAGCAGTTAAGGGAGAAAAAATTGCCAATAGGAGAAAGTTTAGTGGTGTCTTAATGAAACCTAGTTATAGGGAAAGCAAGGAATAAACTGCACAATTTCATTAATTTTCGAATGAAAAGAGATGCTTATACATAAACAAATGACAAACAGGAAAATAATTCTTCCTCTTGTCCACTTTCTATAACTGACATTCAAAATGTGCAAGATATTAATTCCACTGGCAACTTCTGATGCATTTTTTATTCTTCGAAAACAATTTCCAAATGCCTTACACAGTCTGCACATAACATTTAATTTCACATGATCTATTGATGCCATACAATAGGAAAAGTTATTTTATAGTCACCCACCATAATTACGCATTAGGATTGATAATTTAATAACACATATAGTCGCATATTCAAATTAGTATTAATTCTGAATAATACATATCATTACCCGTCTTTGGCCATAAGCTAATTAATTAAAGTAAATGGGGTTGAAAGATTTTAATGAAATCTGTAATTCTTTAGCTCATTCTTAAGGTTTAAGTAAAATCTCTAAACATAACTCCCAAGAAAATGCCCCCTTCCTTTACAAATTATGTTATGACCTGTATTATGACCTGTAAACCATAGTAAGCGTGCACACACGAACGTACACACTCTATTAATTAATATAATTAGTCCTAAACATGCAGGGATCTAAGCATAAATCTAAATCACATAGTGAAGTTCATCTATGGAGTTTATTCCTAGTTATCGCATTCATTTAATAATGAATTGATGAACCGGTAAATGATAAATTTGAATACGTAATAGATATACATCGTTTGTCTTCATAAAAAAATAAATGCCAATTTTCATCCATCCAGCTTTTGACATATTTCGATAACCTTATTTACAAGAACATAGATAGACAAACAGACAAACGTCTCAGTGGAGGATACCATTTGAGAGTTTTTCCAAGATTACAGTCTTCATTTAATGACTGTATATAATATTATATCTTTAATTTGTTGTAATTTTGAATTATCATATTCCAGATGAACAGAGAGACTGAATAATATAATTGCGACACATGATTTTTTTTCAGGGTGGTATAATAACATGGAGACTCATCAAATTCTCGAGAACAAATCTGAAGATCATGGTACTTTCTTTTTCCATCTTTTTCATATTTATCTCTAATAATAATAAAGATGAAAATGTGTGTGCGTGTGAGTGTGTGTGTGTGTGAGTGTGTGTGTGTGTTCGCGTGTGCGTATTAGCGCTCTACAGGCCAGACTGTTCGATTTAGAGCTACCAAACTTGACAGAGTGAAAATGTGCATCTGGAAATTTTTTTCTTTTTGGAATTGCATTTAGAATTTTAACTAATAACAAGTAATATAAAAAAAATTAAGTCCATTCCTATTTTCGCAAGATTTGAACTCGCATTCTTCATCTTCACGTGAAAAATATTAAAATCCTTGCATTTTACCGATTGATCTACTGTATGTTGACTTCAATTTTCATTACAAATTGCTAAAACATTAACGTATTAAAAATTAATTAAATTTAATAATTAATGAATTAATATTTGAAAAAACTGTATAAACATCAAGTGACATCCACTGCAAGTTTTAAAAAATGTATTTGAATTTGAGTGGATGAATAAAAAGTATTTTATTAATTTGAACAAGATATATAAATATATATAGGGAAAGTGTGAACTAATAGTAGGATTTGAAAAATTAAGCTGAATTTTGAAGAATTTTTGCAACAACAACAGAAAATAATGTATCCCAAAAATAAATTTTACATCGTTTCAAAATTTAAAAAAATTGTGTTTTTAATATCATTGTAAGTCAAGCGAATTTTTCCCTGCATTTTGACAAGTTTTTAAAAATATTGTATTGCCTAATTTCCAATAAAATTTCACATCGTTGTCTTTAAATCCGATCTGTTTCCATTAGTTGTCAAATATTTTATGCCATTATTTACTTCTAATGTTGAAAACTAAACAAGTAGGTTTCTGTTTAATGTCTGGGTAATTTAGAAAATAAGTAATTTAAAAAAAAAATGACTTAAAATATCGTGAAATTTAGATGAGATTTGAACTGGACATGTATATTTTTAACAGTGTTTTGATGTCATCGGACTAGTTTCCTTAAGAAAAGTTCATATTTAAAATACACAAAGTATGATAATTAAAATAACTTTAACGATCTGACTTTAAAATCAGAAAATTTGGCGAAATCATGGACACGATTTAACTAAAATGAAATATAACCAATATTCACATCGAAAAGAAAGTAATAAAAAATATTTATGAATTTCTTATTATAACTTGTTCTTCCTCTATATTTAAAAAAAAGTTATGAAGAAAATATTCCAGTAGCAAAATGTGACCTTCCATAAATAACGTTTCTCATTTTTCGTTATGAATACACAATTCTTTTTTTCACAGAGTATGAGATTTTTTCACGTTTAGCATCTAATTATACGGTGAAATATCGAAGCGAAACACAATAAATTTTCAGGTGCGCAAAAATCTAAGTTTTTATATTCGAGCACAAAAATATTATAAATCTTTTTTCTTCAAATTCATACGGTTCTTGGAAATTTCAATGACAGTATTTTTTCTTCTTAATGGAGATATGAGTTGTATTGATTCCATAAATCTTTTTTTTTATGAAATATTTATGATTACTTTAAATTCAATTTCTTTTACACATTTCTTGATTGTTTTTCTAAAACACACTCTTCAAGGATATTTTGGCCATAATTTCTAAAGTGTTGTAGAATAAAATATTAATTTCTAAAATAATGAGATATATAGAATTCTCTAAATATTTAATTTGTAATCACTTATGACTGTGCAATTGCAAGTGGAAATTATAATAGTGGGAATGATTTCCCTAGCATACTCCCTAAAAACAGTGTTCTCTCCACCCCCCTCCCATAAAAGTTAGGGATCTTGAAAACGTCTCTGAGAACTCTGAAAATTAATTTTTTTAATTTTTTTTTATTTTTAGTGTCACATATTGACTTTTGTATTAAAGTGAAGAAAATCGATAATGAATTTTCGAAGGCTTTTTTGTAGACTTCCAAAAGTGCACATTCAACCTATTCAATCCTAAATTTGCCATAAACAACAATTTTAATTATAAGGTGACAAACCAAATTTCACTTGCCTTAGCCCTCGCGGTTTTGAATTATTTCTTAACATGCCTGGGAATGCACAGACAGACAGTCAACTCATGGACGGATTTGTTAGAAATATGACACGGATCAAATTTTTTTCTGCCTAATTCTTTACGTTTTGCTGTTGTCAAGATCACTTGTAGTCGGACAAACAAACTGAGATCAGATGACAAGGAAATACCTGAGCTGGCAACCCTCTCTGAGAGTTTCCGAACCACACTAGTAGGAGAGCATTTGATCTCGATGGATTTAACATGCATCAAAACCGCTTAAAAATAGGAATTGAATTCTGAAGGTCGAGATATAGTTAATTATACCAGCATTCTGTTTTGTAGCAACACAAGGGCAAAATTGGAAGCATCTTATTTTTAGCCATAGTCAGATTGCACCTCCTTTTCCATTCTTCTGTATTACGCCAATGGTAACAGGGTCATCTGACTCAGTGCCTCATATTTAGCGCACGCTCTGCCCAAATGTATGACGGGCTTTTAGGTAATTCGGGTTTAGAAACGATCTGTTTCTAGTGGTGGAGCCACGAAACCGAAATTTCACTCCTAAGCGACCACATCATCAATTAAAGAGTGAAATTTTGACACTTACAGTATTTTATTTTTGAATACTTCGTTACGAAAATCTAACAAAAATTTACATTGGCAAATATTATCCATATGAAGAACATTTCGGTAAATCTTCCATGTCGACTATTAAAACGACGCCAAGAATAACGCCAAACTTAAAATGAAAGTTTGCATAGCTGCTCTAAGTTTGGCTACTTTTGGCGGTATTTTTGCAGAATTTGGCGGGTTACAGCGGTCACTGTGGAAATCATGTTGTACCAAAGTTTCAAATGCTTTCTTGCTGATCTTTTTCCTAATTCAGTTTTATTAAATTGAACGTATATTTGACCATAATCACGACATCCCAACTATGTCGGTATTTTCGGTAATGAGAAAACAGATACTGCAGCCCGTACAGCTTTTTTTGTTTTAGAGTACTCAGTTCCTCTAGCAGATATATGTAATTCTGTCAAGAAATATATCGTTGCCAAATGGCAAGAAAGAAGGTATTTGCAAATTAATAATAAGCTGTCTCGTATTAAGCCCGTTACTGCATTGTGGCCCATTCTTCCTATTTTAAGATTTGATGTTAAATTGACGCGCCTTCGAATTGGACGCACGTATTATACTCACAAACACTTGCTCTTTAGAGATTCAGAACTGATGCATGCAGCATGCAATGAAAATCAAATTATAGACTATATTTTAACAAAATACCCTGATTTTAAACTCTTCTCGTTTATACTATTTTAAAGCTACCGTTTTAGACTTGAAGAACTTAATGGAAGGGAGACCCCACCTATATTTGTTCCTTTTCTTTAGAAATATTGGTTTCTTATCCCTAATTTAGGTTTTAACCCATGTTTTACTAATTTTTGTGATATGACTGTCTCCTAAACTTTGTAACAGTATTTGTTTTTCTTTTTGATTTTTTTTAATAAAACTGCACCCTTATTTAAAAGTTTCCGACTGGTAGTCATTGATATTACTTATTTAAGTCAGTTTACGTGGTTTTAAGTTTCAATCATGTGTTTGGCACAGCATAGTCGACACAGACTTTTGTGCCATAAAACGACAAATTCCAACTCCACCACTAACTACAATTCACATATTTGGCTGCATTGTTAAAGGACGGTTTCTTGATTATGTTTCGACATAGATCAAAAGATAATACGAATTACGTTTTCTACAAATTTACACACGTTTCTACAAAAATTCTTACAGACACGTTTCAATTCGAAACTTTCACCAGACACTTTTCCTTTCTTTCTCAACACTGCCGATGATAAGTCATTTGATACAAATATTCTCGCGATATGCATCAAAAGTTCATAACGCCGTATAAATGCTCCTCCATATGCAGCAAGCATCACATTACCTGCCGAAGGATCTATGGCTTCAATGAAGGGATCTGAATCGTCAGTGGCGGGCCTGGAATTAACTGTGTACTCGGCTTGAATATCAAGTTACACGGTGCTTGCAAATTCTTCGGGACGAAGCCTTCAAAAAGATGGCGATGAATTATTTATGAGAAATGGCACTCTGATCCCGAGAGCAGATTTGCATTCTTTTTGTATCAGTTCGAGCGATCTGAGTTCGCGTTACAACAAATAAGCAGTTTTATAAATACTTTATCTCTTATTAGATCGAGTTACACCGTTGGGTGGTGCACATTTGGTAAGCAATACAAGGCGCTATAAATATAAAATTTTCAGACATAGAATTAAACATGCGACTGATGGAAGGCTCTGTTTACGTATAATACTTAGCAATAGAAAGAATTTCAATAAAAACACGAATCTTTTTGATATGGATAAAGACAATTTTATCTCCAAATAAAGCAAAATAAATTAGTAAAACAGCGGGAGTGGTCTCCCAAAAACGTTCTCGCATACTCTCTAATAAACTTGTCATGCTAGAGAAAGTCTTATGGCATTGGCATGCAATAGTTGCGAAATATTAACTTTTGTCGTAAATTCAGAATTTTTGCTGCATGTATCGTGACATCTTTGGCGAGTTATTTGGCGATTAATCCCAGGCATTCGTTAATAGTATCCATAAATCAAATTTGTGTTTTACGAAACGAATTCTCAAGCGATTGAAACACAAATTTGACACAAAACTGCACTTTCTTGTCACAAAAACCCATACTAAACAGTCGTCCAGTATGAGAGTAGTTTGTTTCGTAATATATCTTCAATTCTAATTAATTTCCTAGTTTTATCTCAATTTAGTCCATATTAACCTCATTCTAAAATACTCTCTTATATCCCGATACAATTCCCCCTTTTTATTTAATTATTTTTAACACGCGCTCTAGAAAATTGACGACTTTAGCATTTTCATTTAAAATTCTTCTTTTCGACCAAGCATCTGCTAAAATATATTTACATGCATAGAAAATCAATACTTGTATATTAACTGCATACTATTGGCAAATGACAGTTATGAAATATCGATCTTTGAAGTAAATCTAACATGTAAATTTTCAAGTTTTTTTAAGACTGTTAATCGTTGACATGCGGTTAATACACAAATATCAGAAAATGAAATACGTAATTTTGGCGATTTCTTCCGGACGATTGAATCTAAATTTAGCATAGAAAGCAAAAAGTATAGTAACAAGAAAATATACCAGATTTCATCTAATTAAGTCAATGCGATTTTGAATTATAGCGTTTGCAAGTTTGAGGAAATACAGACCGACAAACAGTAAACTCTTTGTTGGATTTGATTTAAAATTTTCTAGGTATCTAGACTACAGATGTAAATTCTGCTAATCGAATTTTATCTAGATATATCTCTTCGGTGTGTAGTTATTGTTTTAACTTATATTCGAACAATCGGACACACGGATTTCTTCAGAACAGATTTTACTCAAAATGTGATAGAAATCTGAAAATTTGGTGCAACGATCGTACACCAAATTTCATTCATCTATCTTATAGATATCTTTTTCAGACAGACAGACATACATTGTCCAAAAATGTGTTTTTTGAACTCAGGGAGATCCACAACGTGGAGACTCAACAAAATCTCGAGTTAGGAAATCGAGTTAGAATTGATAGAAATCTACACTTTATTCACAAATTTTATTCATCCAAATTGTTTTGTTTATGTATCATTCCGTTTATATGTATGCAAAAGTACAGACCGAAACACAGTCAACCCCCTGACGGATTTCATTTTAAATTTCGGATAAACATCATAGATCCAAAACATGCGAACCAAATTTTGTCTATTTAGCGCTTTATTTTGTAGTTACCGTGTTAACTTGCGCTCTTACACGTGCTCATACAGATTTTTTGATGATGGATTTCCTTAAAAATTTGTTAGAAAGTCCATAAATTGGATTTCATTTACGCTTCTAGCTCAAATTGTTCTTCAGCCAACTCTCTTGACAGAGCTAGATATATAATCCCAAAAACGTGTTTTTCTACACCGTGAATATTCGTCAAAATTTTGAATTCGAAAAGTTTTTTTTAAAATTATTCTCTCTTTGTGTACGAGAAAGTGAAAATAGTAAAAATTTCAAGAATGTTTTCAAAATTTAGAATTCTATACGATTCAACACGAGAGCAAAATCTAAATAAGAAATATGAAATTATTTTCAATAATCTAATAGACAAGTAGATATAAACGGAATAAGTAGGGTTTTCATCGAAGTGAATTGATGAAAAATATTTTTTACATTAATTTCTAAAAGAATTCTCGATATTAGAATATTCAAGAAAATTAATCTTTTCGATCAAATTAAAAAATCTCAAATAACAGATTTAATTCTACTCACTTATCACAAACAAATGTATTTAATGCTTTCATTCGACATTGCAAACGAGCATCTAATTCAAAACAATAACTAAAATTGTATGGAATATTTTTATTTGAATAGCGATTTCTTGATAAGGAAATGCAAATATTATTTGTATGTATTATCACGTAAATAATAATGTATCATGTAAATAATTTGTATGTATTATCATGCATATAACTTCGTTATCATTTTTTCAAATATATATTTGATAAGAATAATCAAACGCATGTAAAAATTCTTAGTAAATATTGCGTTTATCATAACACAGTAAATTAAATAAAATATATATTTAAAAAGCAATATCTCATCTCATTGAGGAATTTAGATTAAATCAGATGAAAATTAACAATAATGATGAAAATAAAATATCTAATTTTATTTATTTAACTCGCAAGTTTTGAAATTATTGTATTCACATGTACAAGATCAAACAGATAGACGGACGGACATAATTAAAAAAATAGTAATAGTAAAAACAGTATACAGTTATAGTAAAAAAACAATAGTAATAATAAAAAAATAGTATAATAGAATAGTATTTTTTAAACCGAGAGGTCTAATATAAGAAAACGATTTACTGGAAAATATTTTGACGATCACAATATCCTAGATGAAAAATTAAAAATATATAATTTTTATCATTCATCAACAATGATATCATTATTCAAAGATAATTATGAGCAATTTATCATTAATCAATGATGATTAATAGCTCATAATTATCTTTGAATGATGATGATGACACTTATTATTCTATATCACAACTATTCACTTTCTTGAAAAGGCAATTTTATGTATTTTGAAACATTTCTGACAAATGATCAATAGTATCATAAACGGATATAAATTCAGCATTTTCTTTCGAAATTTCTTCGAAGCTCAACCAAGGTGAAGAGGGGGGGGGTAGAGGGAAGAGCGGGAAACATCAAACATGAGAAGCCATGACAACATTTTGAAAAGAATGGACGGCAATGGATCTTCGATGTTTTTTTAGAGTCGGATTAGAGAAAGGCAATAAAAGCAGGTATGAGGGGCACATAAAAGCCCATTAAAAGATCACGTCTTTGTATCGGAAAGTGGGAAAAAAGAAGGCAATAAAAATATCTCTCTAATCTTCCGAAGTGATTGATACCAATGCAAGGTCAAGTAAGATTCAGAGGCAAATAAATATTCCGAGGTGTCTGCTCAGAATACGTGATGAGATGGAACACGCGTACTCTTGATAACAGCAGCCTTTTTGAGGGGTCTAGGCCTTGTATAGGTGAACGGGGAGGAACATTCTTCCATTATCGACAACAACGGAATTCTAACGTCCCTGATACAGCCATTTTTTATTATTATTGACGCTGATTATGCTGAGTAATCGACTCTTTTCAGCAGTGGTGTGAGAGAATTTTTAATTAGGCGATGGCAGGTGTTCTTTCTCCACCAAACGATATTTTTTTTTCTCTAGTAGAGAAGGAATGGAGAAATAAGTAGCGATATCATAAATTGCTTATAGTCATCGTGTATAAGTGGCCTGTTTTTTCAATTAGTTGCGCTATCGGAAGTCATGGTCATTATTCAAATCAAGTGGTAACAAATCAAGGCACTTGCAAACAAATTGTTAAAAGTAGTGTGGGAATATATTAGATAGGAAATGCAGTCGGCCTCGGTTAAGTCAGTTCTGATGCATAATTTTCGGTTATGGGTGGATTTTTCGAAAACGAAACAGGGTTTTCAGTTGATTTCTGGTTCCAATTACTTCTTCATGATAAAAATGATTCTTTATAGTATCAATTGGAAAGTTGCTGTTCATCTGCAAAATGGGGGATGTATATTCTAGATGGCTTACCAAACATTATCTATCTTACCAAACATTATCTATCTACCCCCCCCCCCCACCACCACCGCCACCAAGACAACACATCTAATTTTTAGAAAATAACGTGTACTTAAGAAAATTCGTATTTCTTCATAGTGTTTATTAATGAAAACATAAAGAAACACCAAATATATCTTATTGTGGCCTTACACTTTTCAGATGAACAACTTTGCTCGAGTATATTCAGTGTTAATTTCAATTATGAATTAATTTCTTAACAAAATTTACTTCAATAAATGCGACAGCATTATTTTTTTTCTCTGGCACAACACTTTTACATTTAATTTTGTGAGTAAAAGCTGGATAGACATAGTGAGAGCTGAATAGACATAATATGTTAAGCGCCAACCCTGTTTTGGCGTCCTGTTCCATATAGTCCACATGACTTTTCGGTCTATTCCTTTTAGGTAGATAGGATTACCTATTACAATGGCTCTCATGACAAAACTTCGGGAAAATTTCTTTAGCTTTTCGTCGATGAGGGTCCCTAGAACCGAAAACCGCCCTTCATTCAAATATATTATATATAATTGGCATGGAATATGTTATTAGAAATGTAAAAATCTCGGACGAGTTTGTAAATGGGAAGAGATGGAAATAGTAAGAAAGTGAACTTTCATTTCGTTATAACTTTCTTAATATTGCAGGTAAAAAAATATATCCAACAAGCCTTGTATTGGCGCCTGATTACTTTTGAATTTAAAGTTTTTCGACAACTGCAATATCTTAGAAGTTAAGAGTGGAAAAGTGATTTTCAAGTCCTAATTTTGACTGTTTCTAAAATCAACAATTTATATTGACAGATAACAACTTAGATTTTAAGAAATCTTCCTTTGAATTCCAGCTTGCCAAGAGGAGTTTTTTATTCCATTTCGTGAGTACATTAAAGCCTTACAGAGAGATATTACGTTAAGAGCTAACCCTTTTGTGGCGCCCTGTTCCTTCAATCTCACGATATCCGATTTCCTTTATATAATAACAGCCAGAAATACATGTAAAGATGAGATAAGATTGCATAAATTTGGATACATTGCTTGTGAATTTTAGATTAAAATTTATAGAACAGAACATAATTTTTTAACACGTTGATTGCCGCCAGACTCCGGTGTAGTTCAAACCTACTATCTAATTCTACCGAACCCACCATCTAATTAGATGACTTACCCTTTCCTATAATTAAGATATAGTAAAAAGGGGTCATCAAATTAGATATATGTCCCATATATTAGCCGAGCATCGTGACAGTGAACGAGTTAAATGTATAAAGTAAGTCAGCAATGAATAACTCAGCCTGAATGGAAAGTACCAGTGAATGGCGAGATCGAAATGAAGGTACATAGCCAGTATTTGACTAAAGCGGTCCAAACGAAAAGTTCCTGTTCCTGTGCCGAAATGAAGGTCTGTAGGTGTTTTTTCTCACCAATCAGCGGCTACGAATGCGATATTCTTTGGGGGAGGGGTGTCTCTGGTCGCAGGAGAGGAAAAGCAGATGCTTTCGTTAAGGGGTCTGAATATGAAATAAAAATGAAGAGTTTGAATTGAAAGAGTAGAAAGTCGACGAAACTCGCCCCTCTTTGATTCTTGGTTCAGCTTTGAGATTTAAATTTGAATTAAACTAGTAAAATTCATCGTTGTTTAGATGTATTTTTTGTGCCGTTTTAAAACAAATCTCTAAATATAGAGAATACTGTATTTAGATCTGACCGAAAACTTCCTGTATATAATGCAAGCAGATTCATTTAATCTAGAAATTAACTGTGCACACTTGTATAGTTCAAAATTTAATCTCAATACGATATACCGTTGACTGATATGGCGTTTAGTGTGTTAAATAATAATACTAAATTTCGTAAGATTCAAATTATCTGTGTGAAAGTATGAATAGAAAGTATCATAGTCAACAATTTTTTTGTTGAAATATTCCAAGTATTCCATATTGCCACTTTTTGCAGGTAGATTTTCATAAATAAGGTAATATTCATCACATATTTCAGTATATTGGTTACAGATAATAATTAGTAATAGTAGAATTTATATATATATCTATATATATATAAATCGTTATTATAGGTCCGGGATGGCGAGCCAGTGGCACGCGTTTGGTTCACACAACAATACTTTTGGCACGTCACCGATCAAAACAGTTTGACTTTTAATTCCAAATAAGGATATAAACTGTTCGCATTTTGACATAAATTCTGTAATGCACAACTTAAATACAGGAAACGTAAACAAAACATTAACGTCAATCGTTGGCCTAATTCTTACGAAAATCGACTCAAATTGATTTTATTTGTCACTTGTAAATGATACACAGATATGAAAATGCAACCCTAAGCCTCAAAACTTACAGTTTTTAATTTCTAAAATTCTAGGTTGGATTGTACGGAAGCCGGATGGTCACCAAACGAATACTCGGGAGAGCATTACATTTCATTTCCGAAAACTAAACGATTTTTTGAAATCAATTGAAGCTTCATTGCATCTCTGTTGTTTTTATAGAAATACATACTTCCCTAAGTCATTTTTTTTGTTCTCAAAAAAAAAAAAAAAAAAAAAAAAAACGGAATTGTTCGCTGCAGTTTTTTTATGAACCGAAAAGCGATTGTAAATAGATAATTCTTTTAAATCTAGATCCAAGAAACGATTTTGGTTCTAGTTTTGCTGATGATAAACAAGAAAGAATGAGCTTAGCTTTATCATGATTCATACCTTTAAATTCTGTTTAGTCTCTTCTATCAACAAGCCGAATTTAAGCATTCCCCAGAGAACATCTGCTTCTGTTTTCCTTTTCGTATTAATTTGATTCCAAGACGGGAACAATTTCTCAGCGCAGCAATTCATTATCGCACAATAGCGATCGCCAAAACGTGGCTGAAATAGTATTTTCCCTGGAGGGGGAGCTGAGTTGAGTCATCCTTTGCTGGATTCCAGCCCACCTGGAAACACGTAACCGCGGTTCACTGTTCTTTCAGTGGCACATTTCCACAAACGCGGAATACCAAGATGTGTTAGCTTGATGTTTCAGAGTTAATGTTAAATAGAGTAAGTGCCTTCACAGAAATGGTCAATAATATTTAAGTCGCCAAAAAGTTTTTTTCTTATTAAATTCGTGGTCGTTTTGATTTTCAATCCAAGTTACGATTCGACTCACAGGTTGCAAGCAAAATTTATAGTTTCCATTATTCTTTTCAGGCATATTTCGGTTAGCAGGCACAAACAGAAACTCGCCAAATGACAAGCGATTTTTTTTTGGTAGCTTGTTGAATAATATATATAACTTGTTGAATAATATATATAACTTTTTTGTTATGAATGATGACCATTTTGGTTTGGTATTTTATGGAAGTAGTTCTAATACGTCGCTAAAAAAAGTTGTTGCGCTAGGTTTCGCTTGTTATTTGGCGAGTTTTCGCTTACGCCGGCTAACCGAAAAGTACCACTTTTCATTTGATAAAAATTATACGAGACAGAAAATTCAATCTACATATTAATAATTACTGTACATAATGTGAAAAATACCTAACACGTGCTTTCTTGTATTTAGAACAAAAATGAACCTAAAATGTTTTATTTTGACATTTAATTTTTAGGTTGTACGTTTTCTAGCGGACTTAATTAAAGGAAAAGATGCATAATGTTATAGGAAGCAGGTTTATAAAAAAATGTTAAATTATAAAAAATGATTCGTTTTTTAAAATCAAATAAGCAATTTATTTTGATGCAACATTGAAATCATGTTGTGCTAGATCATATTATTTTGCGACATGAAGAGCCCGATATCTGCTCTGACACTCCTACTAAATTCGTCATCTCACTAGAGAAGAATTATTTAACTTCGCCTCTAAAATTAATTTGTACAAAACCGAGAAGCATAATGGATCTTTGATAGATCTTGTTTCTAACATGAAGTCATAGAAAGCTTCACACCCATCAATAAAATGCAACGAAAATAAATGTAATTAATATCGATCATATGATTTTATTATTTTAAAAAGGAAAAAAAAAAGAAATTGATATTTCATTAGAAATACATTAAACATGTACATATATACACACAAAATAAACATGTACTTCAGAAATACATAGAATGTATATCAGGAATATATTAGACATGTACATCAGAAATACATACATGTACATATAAAATAAACAAGACCCTACTTCCATACAAATTTGACGAACTTCGATCTGCACTTTTTTTACAGGAAGATTATATAAGTATCCAAAAGACATAATTGTTATTGGACAACTACAGAACAAAAGAAATAAATTAATGATTCATTGCGGTGATAATTTTAGTCGTTATAAAACGGAATATATTATCAAAATACTAAGAGCATATGATTAAAGGTTAATATATTTGGAAAGAATAATACACATGCTCATCGTACACGATTTTAATATAAGACAACTATAATATGTTTCATAAAAAAAGGTCCAATTTCCGAATATACTTTAAAAAAAGAGAATAAACACGAACAAAACTGTCTGAAAAATGCAGCTGTTATAAAAAAATAACATGGATTAACAAAATAATTAAAATAATATGGTTTATGAAAAATTAAGCAAAGATAAATAGCATTTTCCTTAAATTTATAATATTAAACAATTATTTTTCAGATAACTAATTAATTACTTACTAACAGAACAACAAAATAATTACAGAATAATTAATTTATTAACTTAATATTTACTTACTTACAATAATTCCATTCAATATTTACTGATTTCAAATTATATTATGTACTCAAATTATATTATGTATTCAACTGAATATTGATTGAAGATCCAATTTTAAATTAACTATTAAACAGTTATGTATAAAAGATTATTTTTAAGTTTTATATTAATTTTATATCCCTTATCATTTTTTTATTTATTATGATTTGTTCAAAATGCACTTTATAAGCTAAATACGGATACTGCATGTCCACGAATTCCAGTTGAAGGTACCTTAATTATTAATTAACGATTTGAATTTAATAAAAATATGACAGCATAATTTCTATAGACATTCAATAAAAACTTTTATAAAGATTTTTTAATTAATATTGCAGAAGGAAATATCAACACAAATAACTTTAGAACATATGAAAAATATAACTTCATTATTTATCTATGACTTCAATTTATGATTTTATCGATCTCATTCAATGTTTTGAATATCAATAATTTTTTTTGTTATAAAAAGAATATATTTTGTTTATATTTTACGAAAATTTGTTATCCAAAAACGCTTACAATATAAACACTTTAATTATTATATGGAAGTTGATGGCTAAATAATTAGGTATATGGATAGGAATTTATAAACAATACAAGTTGATAATTAACTTAGTATAAGACATCGCACAGTAAAAATATCTAATAAACTATGGTTTGAAACTTTTGCAATGACTTCTTGTATCAAAACAATAATAAATAAATTTTTTCAAAGGAGATTCGAACCACTAGTCTGAAAACATCATAGCATTATATTATTTCTGGATTTAGTCTTAAATTTTATTACATAGAATCAATATTCTGCACACATCAAATCTGTTTATAGCATCACAACACGAGTGATAATAAATTCATTAACTAAAGCAATCAATTGTTATGAAATAAGTTAGGAAGTATTTTTAAAAAATTTATTAGATAAAAAAAAGAACTACACAGAAATAATATCGGTATCACTGATTTTTTTTTTAATTTTAAAGATGTGTAAAAATTACTTTTGCGCTTGATTCGATGTTATTGATAAAGAACATTAATTATCACTCTAATCAAAATTTTGAAAATCCTTTTTTTTAGTGAACACTTATAATAAAAATATAACTTTATGTCAAATTTGATTAGCTCTTGAACAAATGGTTTTCCTTGCATATACCTTCGAATACTTTTTTTCATTCATACATACCAAAATTTGCAGATTCTATGTCAGCTTGTAAGCATTATAAATTTAAATTACAATAATCGAAACTGAAAAATAGTGGGAAAAAAAGAAGGCAATTAAATATATCAAATAAACTGTAGACTTACTCCTTGGGTTAAGGAAGAAAAAAAAAAGTGCATCAACATATTAACTACGAGTTTTTAAAACTTCCAAATAGATGAGATCTTATATAGGATATGTATTGCTATTTCAGTTTGTATTAGAGCATAAAGAAGTTTCGAGATCCTGAAGCCAAGGCACAAGTGATTTTTGTTTTCAACTAATTGTTGCTTTGTTATAATTATAATAAACTTCGTTATAATTTAAATATCAAAAAATCTACAGTTTGATAATCAAACTCAGTCACCGTATGCTAATGGTTTATTAAAATATCTAAGATAAGAAAGGATATCATATAGTAGAATAAAAGAAATTAATACAAATACTTTTTGAAAGAACAAAGTTTAAATATGGACATGCAAAGAATGAGAAAATTTTGCTAATTCTCACATAAAAGCTGTTAATTCTAAATGAAAAAAAAAAAAAAAAAAAAAAAAAACACGTCTTTGACACTTTATATTTTAGATTCATAAGTTCAATCTTTTAAACTCGACAAAGTAATTAGATGCACGATTATATAAAGAATATCAGAATACATTTTTTTCCTCTTTCGAGACTTAAAAAAATATAATAGCTTAAATTATTTTTTCCTACAAATTAATGTGCCACTTCTTAAAACTTTTTATAAATTCTGAAGTTAAGAAAGGTCAAACCATTGTCAAAGATAAACCTTTTGAGTTCAAATGGTTAAGTTTCATGTTATCTTTAATAGACGGCCAGAAATTGAACCTTTAAAATGACAAAAACGTATCCCAATTATTTTTTCAACAATATTTCAATTCTTAAAATTAGGACATTATGGTTTTTTTACGCAATATAAAAACTTCTGAAATTTTAGGATTGAACTACACATTACTATTATAAAAAATCATATTATTAAAAAAATTTTAGTTTAAATAAACACATATTTTCAAAATCATATAATAAATAAAAATTACTATTACCATGCTATTTGAAACAAATATGATGAGAAAAATCAAATAATTCGTTAAATATGCAAGGCAACCGTTCATTTCGCTTTTCATCCAGTGCTGTCATCTCTTGATGCCAAACGGCAAAGCTTTTCTGTTTGCTAGACAATTTGCTAGGATGACAGGTCACATTATTACGGCGAAATCTTTTGGGACACGCAAGGCAAAGCTGAGAAAACAAACGCGGCGTAGTGACAGCGGCGTTTAGACAAACAAACAATCGTAATCGTTTGGTAAAAGGGGGTCCCTGGAAATGAGAATATGCCAGGTGCAGATCTGTGGGCCAACAGATTTAGGAAAACAACACAAGACCTCCGTGGAAAAGATGACGGATTTGTAAAAGCGGGGAAATCAGTATTGTTTATTTTTAGAGCTGCTGCCAGGTTTCGCCTTGCTGTGATTGTTTCGCTTCATTGCTGCGGATCTGTTTTCTTTTTAATGCAAACACAGGTGAAATTCTTTCGGACCAGATTAAACATGTACTTCGCAAGTGAATTTTGCAAGCATTATTATTTACAGAATGGACAAGCGTGTAATTCGACCTCAATTTACACTGACTACCAGATACACATTAAAATTTTCTCTATAGAAACTTTACTAAATTGCAGATAATTTTCTTCCCTTATTTAATCAGTTAACTGTTTCAACTTCTTCGAAAAATGCGTATCTAAATTGTGTCGCAAATATGTAGCGATGACGAGTATACTTATCAAGCACAGAGTATGTGCAATATGAAATGACTTTTATTTTTTTAATTTCAATAACCACATTTATTTATTTACTTAAACTAACATACATTTTTTACCATAAAAAAAGTCCCCTCTTGCAAACATGTGAAAAGGATCCTCATCCCGGTTTTCATTACAGGCGGGTCACTTATTGAATAGCCTAAACCAATTTATGGTTGCCTATTTGCTTCTGGGAGGACTAATACAACACAGCGATATATTTAAGGAAAACAATTCATATTATATGCTGGTTTATTTTGGAAATAATTATTAATAATCTTTTATTTGGTCCTTTGATTTCGACTAGAACTCAAAATATTTTAAACATCTTGAAATTTAAGAATATATTTGGATTTTTACGAAGATTGTAATTCAAACTGCAAATTGTCACTACTTATTACTCCTGACGAATAAACTCGTCATAATGCATGTTTTTCCATGACGAGTATCCTCGCCAAAAAAAAAAAAAAATTAACTGGTTAAACAGATAGTTATAAATTGTACGGGACTTTAACTGGGATTTCTCATATATAATAGCATTCTATGGAAATATACCACTCTATATTTTTGTCAAATTTTATTCAATATGTTGAAGGTTATCAGTTAAAAGATAAAGAAATAACAAAATAATCGTTCGTCT
>JAPMOR010055042.1:102988-120587 GCA_026543865.1 Argiope aurantia | reverse complement strand
CAAAATTTGATAGAAATCTGCACATTCGGTGTAAAGTTCGTGTGTCAAATTTCATCCATCTAGCTCAAATAAGCTTTTGATTTATCTTTGTTAGATAGACGTAAAGAGATTTTTAAAAAATATATTTTTCGAACTCAGGGAGGTCCAAAACGTGAAGATTCGTCAAAGTCTCGATTTCGAATTTTTTGAGGATCACTATATTTTCTCTATTTTACGTATACGAGAAAGTATAAATGTATTGTATTATTGTAAATAATTTTAAAACTCGGTCAAAAGTAGAGAAAAAAATATTAGGTTTTTTTTATTGTTATTTAAAAGAAGGGTAAAAGTGCTTGTTGCGCAATAGCTATTGAGAAAAAGTTAATTTACGATTAATTTTTAATTAAAAATCTAATTAAAGTTTCGAATATATTTCTTATTGAAAGCATCTAAAACCCAAGAAATAACTACGTGTCAAATATGATAGGTTTAGATCTTACAGTTTGACCTGTCAAAGGATTTCAACAATTTATGCATCAGGTATATCTCATGATAAAATTTACAGATATTATGGCAGTTGTAAACATTAGCAAATAAATTTTTTTAAATCCATATCATATATCTCTTTACAATACGTTTTATTCTAGTCTTTAGATTAATTTAAAAACCATTGATATTTTTAGAAAAAAATATTGGCTGTGAATGACCATCTAGGCAAGTATAAGTAATTTGATGTATATACATAAAAAAGTCAGCTGAATCGAATTATTAAGAAATTTAGATTCTTGTAATGTAAAAGCTTTGAGATGGTAGCTAATTAACTCGGTAATGCAATTTGTATATCTCAAAAAACCTGTGCCTTTAATCCATTTCCAACGATATCAATTTTCTGAAGATGCGACCATATAAAAAGTTACAGTAATATCCCATTTTTTTTGTGCTGACGACTGTACAAAAAAAATCGTAAGCAACAGACATTTGCTTACGAAATAGTTAGAAATTAGCGGAATGTTCTCGCCAAAAACTCTCTCACTAATTCCTTAGTAAAGGGTTTAACTCCCTGCCCATTGTATAAAAAAATGAACTTTAGTCAGGCCATAAATGCCACTTCCGCTCAAAATTTCACTTTCAGAATTCCTTAGCATTTTGGGCTTGTTTGTTTGTTGTTTATTCCCCCTTGGATTGAACACCAATTCAAACCAAGTCCAAGAGATCGAGGAAAGAGGGGTGCAGTATCTTCTGAGGGTAAAGATCCCTGAATACCCGAGGGCAGAAGTTTGACTTTAGCTGATATGAAGATGATAGCCACATACTCGCTTGCACAACTCCCTTTTACAGGGGGGCTCTTGCACACATCTCACAGACAGAACACATGGTAAAGAACAACCATGCCCGAACCAGGACTCGAACCCGGGACGCCCAGATCATGGGGAAGAGCATTTTGCACTTCGAAATATAATAAAGAAAAGCAGTTATGCATGTTGGTTGCCTTTGTTTCAAACAACTGAAAGTAACATTTAACAGAGATTTACTATTTTAATTACAAGATCATATACTAAATTTCATTTATTTAAGTCGTTATGCTTTTGATTTACTGCCCATACATGCGTATGAAAGTATAGATTGACAGACGCTCAATCTTTTGATGTATTTGATTCGAAATTGAATGATAATCTACATTTTAGATATTAAAACAATATATTAAATTTCATGCTTCCAAGTAGTTGCGATTCTGACTCACTGCGTTTGCATGAATGGGGAGAACACACAAACAGATGTTCAGATCACGCTTAAAATTTTATTAAAACTGTGCTTCAAATTGTATTGCTGCATTTTGAGTAATTGTGTTGTTGTTTTTAATGGCATTTGTCATAGATAAGCCTATTGACTTTAGAAGTCAGTGATTTTAAGCCAAGGGTGCGTCGCTTGTTTTTCAGTAGCGCCATTTAGGGCCAAGAGTACATCTTAGCTACACACGACATACCCCTTTTTGTGGGGCGGACTTCATTCAGGCATTTCATTCACAGATCGTAACTTAGACCTGAATCAGAGAACGGTCACCCCTGATCCAGTACCTCAAGTGGTATTACTCTCCACACGGGGGACTTTGTAACCACGACAGATTTATACGTGCGCCAGCCACCACACACACGGGTATTCTTCGGCCAGCGGGGTTTGAACACGCAACCCAAGGGACACAAATCCAACCAGACTATCCCGGCCCTTGAGTAACCGTATTTGATTACTAGGCAGTCAGCCTGTCAACGATTCTAGTTCAAACGTTGAAGAGTACATAGATACTTAAGACTTTTACATGCACTTTAGATGCTTAATATATGAACCAAAATTTTATCCATCTAGCTTTATACATTTTGCAATTATTGTGTTCACTTGCATTCGGATTGGCACAGAGACTTCCAGTGAATAAATTTCGTTCAAAATTGGATAGAATTCTATAAAATTGGTCGAAATACTACATTCCAAATTGTTTTTGAATTATCCTGTTCCTAGACAGACAGAATTCCAAAAATGCATTTTTCGAACTTCAGGAGATCTTAGGCTAGGTGATTCGTCAAATTGAAGAATCATTTAATTTTTGACGGTTACAGTACTTTTTTCTTTGTGTACATACTATACGAGAAAATAAAAAAAAGTATTACTACATCATTGTTAATATGACCCACTCGGTATAATTTTTCTTTCTTTCTTAGTTTTTTATATTTTCTTTAACGATTAACACTCCTTAACGATTCTAGTTCAAAACTTGATGAGGACCAGCAGCTTAAATGCTTAATTTGCGTACCAAAATTGTATCTATCTAGCTGTATACATTTTGCAGTTATTGCGTTCATTTGTAATTAGACAACCACACAGATTTCTTGCAAATAAATTTCGTTCACAATGCAATAGAAATCTAAATATTTGGCGCAAATATTACACGCCAAATTCCAAAACGGTTTTGAATTAACCTGTTCATAGACATAAATAATTTTAAAAAAAGTATTTTTCGTATTTCGGAATATCTGAAACAAGAAATTTGTCAAATTGAATAATCGTCCGATTTCTGAAGCTTACTATACTTTGTCTTTGTGTATTTACTATACGAAAAAAAAAGTATTACTATATCATTGTTAATATGCTCAGTTCTGTCCAATTCTTCTTTATTTATCGGTTTTCAATGTTTTCTTTGTCCAGGATGATATTAATAATATCCCCCCAAAAAAACAACAACAAAGAAAGAAAAGAAGGAAGATATTATTAGCCAAGACTGAAAGAGAAATCTAAACCTATATTTCATCACTTTCCCTTCGTTAATATAAAAGAAAGAAAGAAAATATAAGCAAGAGCATGTTTCTTTTCTTTCGTGAATCACAGCCAAGAGGGAAATTTATTTCATTTACGATCCCTTCTCTCCAATTATAAGAATCCCTACAGGAGCCAGAAGAATTTTTCTACATACGATATCATTTATATCAATCCGGACAAGAGATAACGAAGGTTATCAAATTGTTTCCATGGCAACTTTATAACAGAAAAACAAATGCAATTGTGAATGCTATAAGTAAATAGAGAAATGCAATTACTTATTAAAATATTCAATACAATTGAAATGAGAATAGCCATGACAAAATGTGATGCTTTGAATTTGTATTAATGTAGATGGCATACAGTTGGTTCAACCATTTTACAGGTTTATTGAGGATGTATGGTTAAATTTAGTCAAATAACTTTTTACTTTTTTAAAGAATTTTCACAGATTTTAAAATAGTCAAATGAGATTTCAATCTAAACGCCGCTGTATATACAGCCGAATTCAGAACATGAAGGGTTTCCACTCGGTTTAATGGAAATATATGGAAAATAAGAGCTTGGAAAAAATATTACACCAATACATACCATCCCTTAACATGTAAATTAAAGTATTATCAAATTTGAGATTGATTCCTAATAGGAAGAATGATTCACATAATGTGTCTTCGAGAATATTCTGCAGATTTTCAACAATTTTTATCCTTAACGCAAAATTTTTTATGTTCAAAAGCTATAATATTATAGATATTCCAAATAAAAAAGAACTATTCAAATGCGTGTACGAATCATTATGTTATAGATATATAAATTGAGTTTAACCACGTTTTGCTTTCATATCATTTAAAACATTTTACGATGGTATAAATCAGTAATATCAGTTTTATTTAGAACAAATATTTCTCTAGTTTTAATTAAAATTTTGAAATTCTTTAAATACAATTAATACAAATTCTTTTTTTTTGTTGAAAAATTAAACATTTTACCGTTTTATCGCGCGATTTCTCAGAGATAAAATTTAATTTATTTTTATCAGAAATTTCTTTTTTTTTTCTATTTGATTCTAAAACCATCTTTTAATATACGAAAGCAGTAATTTATTTTTAAATACTGACTTTTAAAATTGTTTTTACAATCTGTTTTAACTTTGCTTCATATTTTAGCACTTTTGAATTTAACATATCATATAATTTTTTAATGCTGTTTCCTAGTTGATAGGTTTTCGAGTTTTGACTGAATTATTATATAATTTTACCTGACATATAAAATACTATTATTAAAAGTCATACTTTTTGAAACTTACAAAGGCAAATTTTTATTATCCAAAGTTACCTCTTACTAAATTTCAACATCTTACTAATTTCAAAATATCTAGAAATAAGCAATTCTTTCTCTCCCAGTTAATTATTTACAAAAAAATTGAATATTTGATTTTTAAAAGTATGGGTATAAGTACAGTTTACAAAATCAGTACAAAAAAAAAGAACAATTATATTTACAAAAAAAAAATAAGAACAATTTTAAAAAGCATTCTTTAAAAAACATAGTTATTTTCAAGCGCATTGGCGCTTGTTGAGTGCAGGCTGCATCTTTTCCCATTGAAATGATTAACTTGAGTATTGTATGATTTTTCTAATTAATAGAATTTTTTTTAATGGCAATTGATTTTAGAATTATTACATTGTCAAACATTCAATCAAAGAAGTATTAAGTATAGGTTGTTTTCTATTAAAATTATTCATTTCTTCAATTAAAATGTAACGCCCTAAAACTGCCAATATCAAACAAGAAAATTCAAATTTTCCTATGACTGAACTAGGTCGGTGTCAACCTGTACTTAATTTTGTTATATCATGTTCAGACTTATATTCGTTGATAGTCGACTGTGCCTGATACTTTTACCTCTGGTACTTTTACTTTACACTTTAAAACCCGATACAGCCGATAGTTGATTCTTTTACCATTCGAATGGTGTTGGGTATTCGATATGTATTGGTTCTCGCACTTGGGCCGACACTTATAAATAATATTTTCAGTATCTGATACGACTGGTTATCTATTATTTCTCCATTGGATTAAAGTGAATGCTCGGTGTGCTTAACTTCTTGTACTTGGACAGAGAATGGAAAATGACATTTTGTACCCGATACCTATAATCGATTGTATCCAATACATTTGAAACTGATACTTTTATTTTACACTTTTGTACTTGATGCAATTTTTAACCTATTTTTTTTTCTTCTGATGGAATGAAACCAGTATTCGGTAAAAATCGGTTCTAGAATTTGAGTTGAAACAAGTAATTGATGACGATGCGAATTGATTCCAAATTGGGGTGTTTCTTCTTCAGAAGAGTGTGCTGACACACTTCTGAATGTGCCGTGGTCATGGTTTTAAAGTGGTTGACGGGTGGGTAAGAAGAGAAAAACAAAGGTTTTGGTGATATAATTTTTATAAGAAAAGGAGGGGATTCTTCAGTTATGTGTATATACATGTATATATCATTACTTGGGGAAAAGGGCAGTAATGCCTGACGATGAAATATATACAATTAAGAAAACATTTATGCATTCTTCTAATAAAGTAGCCGAGGTAGAACTAGTCAGTGTCAGTTGACTAAAAAAAATGGATACCAACAACATAATAATTTTAATCTTTATCTGTTTGATACCTGATACTTTCGATACAATACCTTATACTTTTACATACCTGATACAATGTATCAGTTTAATGTAATATTAAGCATTTGCTACTAAAAATGTTTGAGGCTAATTTTTGTTATCAGTTTTAGAATGGGTTCCCCAAGCAATCTTTATATATATATGCAACAAAAGGTAAGACTAAGATTGTAGTTTATCAAAAGAGTAATAGAAATAAAAAATAAATTATTATTAATTAGGATTGATGGTTCTTAAAATTATTAAGAGGATAAATATCAGAATTTAAAAAATATATGAAAGAAAAAAAAATATATTTTTTGCTCTTTATTATTATATCTAAAGTAATAACGCTTCATAATATGGCTAGTGTTCCAAAACGGGGTGAAAATGAAAGGTGTTCATTATTCTTTTAAGTAACTGAAGACAACACGAAAGACCTTTGCTAGTTTGAACAGTTTTTTGAGTAGTGTAAATAGTTGAGCTATGTAGTTCGGAACAGGCTTTTCATTTATAACGTTTACCACTTTTAATCCTAAATTGCGTATGCAAATTTTAAAGAAATTACCATACATATTTTAAGATGCTAAATCTTAATATTCAAATTAATTTGGAAAACTTAGAAACTAGTCATTCAACCCTAAAGAAATGCACTATTTCACTAATTTTTATTTCACATGATAGTTTCATGTAATCCCCTCTGCCAATGGTTGCATGTCCCCACCTCCATCCATTTTTGTAAGGAATCTCAAAATAATTACATTACTATTCACTGTATATGGAATTAGACAGGGTTCTCCAGCCATAACTACTGTACCGAGTTCGCCGATTTTTATTTCACATGAATGCTTATGATCTCTACATACATAATCAAGAGTCATCTACTGTTCTTCGTCCTGTATTATGAAAAGTACCGCAAAAAAAGGTGATCATTACTAATTCCCCAGTCTCCAAATGTAGACGAATTTTGACCATTTAGCCGCTCTGCTTAGGAAGTTATCTAATTATAATACTTATTATTTATTGAGAAAGTATAATTTTAGCTAGTACTTTTATTTGGTATGGTAAGATTGGCTGTTCCTAATTTTCACCTATTTTTGAGAGAAATCTCAAAAACATGACAAATAAATCAATAACGGTTGCAATTACTAAATTATTGTTATTAATATAACCTACAAAAACTGGTCTTTGCAGGCGGCTAATACTAAACTACATTATTTTAACAACAACAAAAAAAATACTGTGATTTGTCTAATGTCTAGTTTCTCAAATAAGCTCTTTTTTTTCCTTCTAATTTACGGTACCTCATATCCATCCATTGTCAATGACGATATTGTTATAGTCCCAAAGAACATCAAAGAAACCCCCGGGCAATTATTTGAGAAAGCTGAAGTCCAAACCTATATTTCATCCCTTCTGCAAACACGAAGCAAAAAGAAGACCAACAATCTTTTCTATCATGAAAAATGAATAAGGAAAAGGCCGATGCATCCCTAAGTGAAAGCAGCCATTTTCTGGAACAAAATATTTCTTTTATTTTTTTATTATGAAATGCAACCATGGCGGGAAAAGAGGACGAGTTGTTTTGTTTGTGAACCTCCTTTCTATAGAAGCCCTTACTGGTGCCAAACGATTTTTTTCTCTTGAAGAATTCGTATTTTGGGTGGCCATTAAATGTATTGATCCATTGACTGGGAATCCATGTTAACAATATTTTTTGTGCCATTTCCTAATGCAAGGATTTTTAAGAGTGGTTTTTATATTCATTATTCGGATGGATTTCTTCTACCAGACATAGAAGAAAAAGAAGAAGGCAAGATAAGAAAAGCAATAAAACTTCCAAACGACGTTTGGGCAAGTTTTTGCGCTAGGCATGGAATACTTTTTGCCAGCTGTTTCTTGGCTATAAAGTTTAGAATTTTTCTTTTATTTTAAAGTTCTTAAGGTATTTTTGTTGAAGTCGCCGATATACTGTTGATAGAGTCTTAAAAATAAATTTTATTCATGCGCAGAATATAAAGAATGGAAGTTTCTTCCGTCAGCAGTCCTATAAAGCAATAACCAGTGAATATATTCTAAAGTATAACTTCTATCTGAAATGTAAATATTCTAGATTATAAACTTCTATCTGAAATGTAAATATTCTAGATTATAAACTTCTATCTGAAATGTAAACATTCTAGATTATAAACTTTTATCTGAAATGTAAACATTCTAGATTATAAACTTTTATCTGAAGTGAATATATTTTAAACTATAAACTTTCATTCTTCCATAGGGAAAATTTTTGCCCTTCTAAATTAGTGTTGTCTTTGAAAATAGTTAAGAATCTAATCAAAAAATATGAGATGGATAAAAAGACTTAAGATGAATTGTTTAAATATATGTTTCTTTTAATTTTTAAAATTTAGTACAATTAAATTTTAAAAATAAATATTCTTATTGAAAATTTTAGTGTCAAGACAAAATCACAAAATCATTAGGTAACTGACGGACATTTGAGGAGAATTTAAATTTTAATTCATAATATATTTTTAATTTTAATAAATACTTAGAAATTTTCTTCTTTAAGATGAATTATGTGTAGTACAATGAATAGAATGGTATAAAGCTTCTGAAGTAATATAGTTATATAATTATCAAAGTTTGAAGCTTAAAAATATTTTGCTGATGAATATATTGAGATCAAATTACACAAAATATTTAATTGAAAATTTTAATGACTGTAAGAACAGGGAGCTATTGCAAAATAAAATTCTTTCTTTTTCAAGAGGGAGAATTTCGTTCTTCTATGGTTTTAAACTTTCGCTGTCCGTAATATCCTTTAAATTATAAATTCATTTCTGCAGTTTTGTAAAGCATAAATTCCTACTTATTTACTTCAAATGGAAAAATTTTAGCTACCAAAATTATGGTAGTTCTGTAAAATATTCAAAATTTTATACAACAAACTTAAATTGAAAAAACCATTTCAGTGTATATATTTTAATATCATTCAGGTTAACAAAAATTAATCTAAGGGGGAAAATCGTTGGTTCATATTTGTGTTAACTAGCACAAAACGATTACGAATTTGTGATATTATTTTCAGTTGAATATTAAAAGAAATGATTGATTTTTATTAAATTTGGGATATACATATGTGTGTTAAATACATACATTAGTACAATAAAGAAATTTTTAAATGATTAAAACCAAGAGAAGTTAGTAGTGTTTTTAATAAATTTATTTGTTGATTTTATAAACATTGGCAATAGAAGTAATTTTTGAAAAAAGCACTAAAAATTAATTTTTTAAATTACTAAGATGCTTTTATAAACAAGAAAACTTATTATATTTCCCTTATTTTCTGTTTAAATTATAAATCAAATAAATATTCGTGTATTAAATTTTATATAACAGCTTAAAATTTTGAAATAGCTGAATATTAATTAAATACACATGGCATATTTTAAAGAATTTTTGCTTCTAAATTACGAGTTAATTAATTAGCATTGTTTTTCTATTTTATATTAAATCTGTTTAACAGAAGAATTTTGAAATACCGAAATGCGCAAGATAAGTGCAAGAAAAATGCATTAATTCCTCATTACAAGATAATAATTTTAAAACAACATAAAATTTTATATTCAATGGTTTTAATTCTAATTGTAACAAAAGAAGACCAATTCTCTGAATAAACTTTCTTCATTTCTCCATCAATCTTGATCAAATGCTATATTAAACACTTCTTTATTTATTCAAATACAGTAATATAGGTTTCCTTGTTTGTTTAAACTCAAAAATAAATATCTATTTTGAGGAAATGGAAGCTATTAATGATTTGCATTCATTTATTATTTTAAAAAGAGTTAATTGCTGAAATACATTTTTTAAAGTAGCTATAATAAACTGAAAGATAAAGATAAAATTACATTTAAAAACATCTGTAAATTTCAAGACTACTTTTTTAAACAACAAATTTAAAATACATACTCTTTCTGCTTTCTCACATCATTTGAAGAAACCGTCATTAAACTCAGTCACTAAAAGAATAATATGAAACATTGCAACCAAAGCTAATATTACTCCAATCAATTGTTATTATTATCAAATCTAAAGCACTCAGTTCGAAAACTCACAAAACGAGATATTTTTAACTCAAAGATCAAAGACACATATTCTTAATATCATAATTTAAAATTCTCCAATCCGACAATTTTTGAAAGTTTAAAACTCACAAACAACTTTCTAATTAGTTAACTTAATTTCCACTAGCTTTGAAAAATCTTTAATGCAAATGTTATTTTTAGATTTGCATAATGGCGAAATTTAGGACAATTCGTGGCATCAGCATAATTTCGAAAAGAATGTTCTACGGTTAAAAGATCAATGAACCAAACGATTTAGCGTTCGCATTAACTAATGATCTTTGAAACTCGCGTGGAACAGGTGGTAGATGTATGGAGTTAATATCTGTAGAAAGGTCTTTTGAAAAATGGAACAAATAAAAAGAGAGAAGTTAGAATAGGGTGAAAAGGGGAAAGAGAAGGAAGGACTTCAGAGCACAAAAAAAGAATAATTTGACATTCGTTTTACAAGTATTTACGTGTTCAAATAAAGCATAATAAATTAGATGATAATTTTTTGCATGTCAATGTTTTCAAATTAATTAAATTAAAAAATAATCGAATTGAAAAGCAACGCTAGTACGAAGTCGATTTATACATATCAAAATGTATATTTAAGATTTTAAGCACGAAATTATCGAATCAAAACAAAAGTTGATAGAAAATGAAAAGGCTCCAGAAGAATAGTGGAATAAAATTCAATACATTTTATTGGACTATAATCGTTTATTTATTATATTAGATGCGATTTCTAATTTTTATATCAAATAAAAATTGGATATCAAAATAAAGTCCATCCTGGATTATTGATATAATGGATGCAGTTGAAACAGAACGGAATATTCAGTCGTTTTTAAATCAAATACAATAAAACAATGTTTACAGATCTTTCAAGAGTCTGATGTAAACTATCGGATAAATACAAAAGCATATTAGCGAAATTTTATCAAACAAATTTGATTATTATTTATATAATGCTATTTGTGCAAGTTAATTTGAAAATCTTAGTTTTAATATTTTTAAGACAGAAATAAATGACTATAAGTATTATTCAGAATAATAATTACAATTTGAAATTAAATATTAATCACAAATGTGAGAAAAATCGTATTTTTAGCATATTTTGAGTACTAATAATACATTTCTTATTTTATGTAATCAAAATAGATGTAATGAATAGCTGCTGAATCGAATTAAAATCTTAAATTGTCATTTAATATATTGATTGAATTTGGGTATTAAATTAAACATTATGAAGCAAATGAAGTACATTAAATATTTTTTACTCATATTTAACAATATCGTTTAAATTTGAAATATTTGCAGCACTTTATTTTAAACATGGAATGTTTGTTAGAGAGCTGAAAACATGTTTTGCGATTTTAAAATTTACAACTTTAACTTTTCATTTTTATGGGCAATCAGAATAATTATTTATCTTTTATGTCTTGATATAACTTTTATAATTTTTTTTGTCAGTATATAAACGATATTAAAAGCTATTGAAATACGCTTTGCATTTCTAAACTATTTAACATATTTTTCAATTTCCTTTAATTACAGAAATATAATACAAAGAAATGATACATTGATTTGATGATTGATCCAAAAATTAATATGACATATTAAATTGAAATAAATATTCAATATTTTCTGTTTGAAGTTATTTTGCAATTTTTAAAATTTTCCTTCAATTATTTCGAACAATGCTTTAACTTTAAAATTTTTATTCCGATTCTTTGAATTAGAAAATAATGAATAATCCCAGAAAATCAAATAATTCTTGAAAATACAAGAATATTTGATCTAAAAGAATCGAATTAAAGAAAACGATTATACTGAAACATTTTTTCTTCAATTATTTCCACTGCGTTCAGTGAATTTACAGCGAGATAGTTACTATTTACACCCAAAAAACCCCGATTCCATTTTTTTACGAAGTACAACTAAAATGGAATTAGGAAAATGACAGGAAATTCTATTGCGTTGAGAATGAAATGAATGGAAAAAAATAGCCACATTAGTTCAAATCAAGTTCAAAGGAAGTAGTAATGAGACCTATTGCATATAAACGTTTCTTGAAAATAGAAAAGTTACAAAAAAAGATTTCTTTATCTCTTATGTTCTCACAAAATGTGTAGTATCATAGAATATCTGGCAATTGAAATTTTAGATGCATTACTTTGAGCAATAATTAGCCTGATAATATTCAAAACCAAATCATTTAATAAAAATTCTTCTTGACTTTATAAAATAACAAATTTTGACAATGTGTCATACTTAGAAATAAATTTTAAACATCTTATCGGAAATATTGTAGTACGACAATGTTTTAGATTTGATTTGTATGGTTTGATTTCATGGGCCGTTTTATGTCTAAAAATTTTTTTCATTACTCGATATACAGAAAAGATGTTTCTTCGTTGTTGAAGTAATCTATTCACATATTTGGGAAGCAGTACTTTTAAAACACATTCTTATTAACATATTGATCGACGAATTTACTTAAATTTCTAATTAGATAATAAATCCTATTTGCGACATTTATTATTAGTTGAATTTATATAATAATAAAGGGCATTTGAGATAATGAAGCATTTTTAATTGATTTTTGGATTTAAATTAATTAATATTGTCATTTTATTACAGATACACAACAATATTCAGTAATTCGATGTACGAGTTAGACTCGTACGTTAATCCTTGAAGAAGTTAATCCGTGAAGAAGTTGTTAACGTTCTTTTTTTCAGTCTATTAATTGTTTATTCGAAATAAACTTTTGAATCGATTTTAAACTTCTGATGAGATGGAGACTTGAAATTTTAAACATAGTTTAAAATCGGATGTCATTGCAATAATAGCTCGCATTGTTCTCTGTTAAGTAAAATTTTGAAATAAGATGCAGCTCATCGAGAAGTTAGTTTAAAATCGATTGCAAAATTTCACTTACACAAGAATAAAAAGTAGAAAATAATGATTTTGATAGATTATTTTTACTATACAATGTTTTTAAAAAGGACTTAAAAGTATAAAATTCCCTATACAAATTTATAATCCCATACAAATTGTCTTGAAAATTTCTGATTGTGAATTTTTGAAATGAATTTCTAAATGCTTTTAAAATTCGCAATCATAATTCTCTGTATAAGGTCTGTATGGGGCTAGGAGAAATTATTTTATATTTTCTAATCCGTTTTAAAAGCATGACACATATATTTTTATTTGAATTATTATTAATTATGAAATTGCTTGAAAATATAATTTTAAGCATTAAAATATTATAAAAAATATAAATTATAGAAAACAAAATTAAGCAAAGAATAAAGAAAACAAAGATATGCACTTAACGAGTTTTTGTTTTCATTACAGAAGGAATCCACTTTTACTTTCTCAATTCAAGCGAGGCGAATCGGCTAGAAATTTTATTGATTAAAATTGTTAAATTAACTATCCAAAATAGGCTTCTAAGCTTTAATCAGAATATGTTAACCAATAAGGGGGAAGAACAGGAGAGAAGTGAAATACTGTTTCAAGCATTTAAGGTATCCGATTATTCCAAACACTTTTTGACTTTTTTGTAGATCACACTTTTTTTGAAAATCGCTTATCATTTTTTTTTCAAAATGTATTAGAAAAGATAACATTTCAAAATATTTTTTCTGAAAAAAAAACCCAGACAAACAAACAAACGGAAACGGCATTCCAAAAAAGAAATTGGTTTTAAGATTGTAATATTTCTGTAATTTGTCTGCATATTTGCATTTTCAGTAAAGAACATTTACGATGAATATTTCGTGAAATATATATATATATATATATATATATATATATATATATATATATATACAAAAGGGGAAATGGTAAAGGAAAATAAACAAATCACTACATCGATAAAATGGAAAATTACTATGGAATTATAATTCGTAGCAACAAAACCCTCTTACGAAATATGCAAAGCTTTATTATTGCTGTATTTCTTTATTGTTGCATTGTCAGTGCTAGAAAAGAGTCGATGGTTGGCACAAGCAGCGATGAGCAAAAGGTTTCGACAAGGTATTCAAAAATGAAAAATCAGAATCCATACAGTATATAATAAGGTCTGTTTTTAAAAAATGGTGCGATCAACGATTACTGTGTTAAGATTCTGCATAGAAAACCACAAAATACAAATGAATATTTTAATAAAACATTATGGAATTCCAAAACAGATTTTTTTAGAATTAAAATCAATGCAGTTAGAGTTATTTCCACCTTTTCTTTAATTTAATTAGGGTTGCAAAGCTGTATTAGCGGTTTTTAACAATTTAGAGTTGAGAATTGGAAGTTACATGTTAAGTCTATAGACATCAATAGACAATGAAATAGCTGATGATTCCTAAAAACATTTTCTACCAAAGAAAAATTAACGAAAAAGACGTAATGCACAACAAAATAAGAATAAGTTGGAATGGTTTCCCAAAGACTTCCTCTCACATTCTCTGACAAATTTGTCATGCCACAGAACGTCTTACATGGTATTACGAAATATTAATTTTTGGCGTAAATATTAATTTTTGAATCCATAACGCCCTTTTCCAATTATTTTGCGACTCATCTCTGGTATACATTAATGGCATCCAAAAATTGAATTTTGTTTCAGACACGTTTTTCGCGATCAATGGAAACACAAATTTGGCATAAAACTGCACTGGTACACTCAAAATAACATACCAAACTTGATATATTTATATCACTACGTTTTTGAGTTATCACGTTATGTAGTTTCTGTAAGTACAGCCTGACAGACAGTCTACCCGTAGTCGGATTTGATTCAAATTTGACAGGTGTCTACACTGTATATAACAAATCTGTGTTCCAAATTTTGTGTATCTCGTTCTCTTCGTTTTATAGTTATCGTGTTTTTATTCAAGCAGTCGGACAGACGAACTTCCTCTGAACAGATTTTATTCAAAATTTGGAAAGAAATCTGCAAATTTGGTGTAAAGCCCGTTTATCAAATTTCGCCCGTCTAGCTCAAAGCCTTTTGAGCTGTCTTTGTAACAGACAGACAGACGGACATTATCTACAAATATATATTCCGAACTCAGAGAAGTCTGAAGCGTAGAGATTCGTCAAAATATCTAGAGTTCCAATTTTTTGACGACTACTATACTTTTTCTGCATTACGTTTGCGAGAAAGTGAAAAGGAACATGAGATATACCGTTATAGGAAATCTTATGGGACCTACTGTTATAGGAATTTTTCGACCATAGGAAACATTTTTGTTTTCAAATAGAAGAAATCTTTAACTGCAATTTTATCTTGTTTTTCATAAAAATCCCCACCATTAACATAATAACAGAAAACATAATAGGTATTATTGCCTAAAATTTATAGTGTACGTTTAAAATAATACGGCCAACGAAATGACACAAAATGTTTGCAATTGGCAATATATCTTTTCAGAATTAGACGTTTATATCGAATTAATAGAAAATATGCATATTCATACACATTCCCACCCCCCGAATTTACTCGTTTTTCAATTTTCGTAGATTTTGGATCATTTCATAGATAATTGTTCCCTACAACTTTTTGCAAAGAGAATTATGATTTCTGCTTTATAATTTGACGTGGGAGAATGTTAACAATTTCGGTTAAATTTCATTAAAATGTGAAACAAATTACCCTGTTACATAAAAAAAAATTATATTTATATAAAAAAATTGTTTTGACATTTTCTTGTTTATAATTGATTATGCATCTAAATATAATGTAAAAAAAAGATTTCATAAATTATTAAACTATTAAACTATTAAAAAATGCGATTATTCCGATCTTGAATTTAAATGAGCGTAATTAATTAACATTAGTTAATTATCATTAAATGAGCTTAATTTAATTAATGACTTAATATTAATTTTATTTTATTAAACTTAGTAATTTAACTTAGACTTAAATTAACGTTAAATGAAAGTAAACAATTTAAATAAATAGTTATTAATCTAAGAAAATGTTTTGAATAAAAGATTGCAGGTATTAAAATTACCATTAATAGGATTGTTAAGCATTATGGTAACGTCATTACATTAGGAGCAAATTAAAAAAAAATCCCATATAATTAGGATTTTTTTCTGCCCACGACCCTGGTTTTTTTTCGTTGAAGTCGAATTTTTCAAAAGTTACAATAAAATCCGTCCGAAAATTTAATTTTTTTTCCTTTCTATACAGTGTGTTCTATGTAACATGTGCTTAAGAGTGATTTCAAAAATTTCGCTCAAATGTTAATAATAAAAAAAAGTATTTTTCCTCCTTTGCGTTTTTTTTTTAAATTCAAACTATTTCGGGACGGACATCGTAATTTTGAACCGCTGTCAGATGACGAAGGCGATACCTGAGCTGAATAGGGATATTCATTTATAATCCCCTTAGACTGCACGAACATTTTTCTCTTGTTATCTAAGTCTATTATATAAAGCTGGATACGAGAACCTTTCTCTATTTTAACTTTTTATGACTCATTGTTTATGATTACAAAAAAAGGTTAGCGTTTACTTAATATGATAATCCTCATTCTGTTTTTTCACTGAACTACATGCGTGGTAAAGCTGACAACAACGAAAAGGCCGAAAGATGACTAAATACGGAGTGATATTCGTGAAGACGTGTTCAGCATCAATAAATGCTCTCGTATTTCTACAGTAAATAGTCCGAAAAAGGACAGAATGACATTTAATGTCATACATTCCCATGCGTATTTTATTTCCTTCTACTGTTTGAACATTTCAACAGTTTAAACATTGAAATCTGAATCGCGCAGGGAATCTCTAAACTTAAACATATATTCAATGCTAGGATACCTTTAACTTTCTTATACACCAGGGGTGGGCATTAAGTTGATCGCCGGATCGACGGATGGAACACTACGACATTTTGGGGTGACCGCCTTTACTAAGACCTAAGAAGCGCATACTGAAAGAAATATATTTATGGAACATTATATTCTTTTTATTTCTTGAGGAAATCGAAGTTTTTCTTCTTCAAAATGAGATAAATTGAAAAGCACGTCGTTCAAAACCTAAGAATAACTTTTGGAATCTATTGAAAGAAGTAAAGTATTCTAATTTAAAAAAGAAGTTGTATATCATTGAACACGGTTCTTTGGTGTGAATCTGCATTTTCAACAAAGAATATAATTAAGACAACATATCGTTCAGGTCTCACAGAGACCACTTAGAATCCAGAGCAAGATCGGCAGTTAGTAATTATATACCGAGATATTCAAGATTGGCGGACAATAAGTAGACTAAATATTCTACTAAGTCTCCTACTACGAGAACTAATTTTAGAAAACCACATCTATGTCACTAGTTGGACCGCAACACCTTGAAAAAAATCAGAAGTAGCCCGTGCCCGGTAAAAGTCTGCAGAGGACAAATTGTCGAAAAACTAGCAAAAGGGATGTTGACGAATATCTACGTTTTAAAGTTTCCTGGTTTTGATAAACACATTTTAGGGAATACACCTGTTTATATATATATATATATATATATATATATATATAT
>JAPMOR010055042.1:87173-102888 GCA_026543865.1 Argiope aurantia | reverse complement strand
AGACGGTTGAAAATTAGTATGAGATCCAAACAAAATTTGTAAAACAAAATCCATTCACACACACACACACAAAAAAAATGTGTCTGTCCGAATGCAATTGAACATAATACAAAACATAAAGAACTAGATAAATTAACTTCAGTGCAGAAGTTCAATATTTAAGATGTTGATCTATATCAAATTTAGGACCAAGGAGCTGACTGTCTGTTGATGTATGATTGCAATCATGCAAACACAGGAAATGAAAAATGCATCGACTTTAATAAACGAAATTCGATAGATACGTTTAGAATTTTATGTATAGAACTTTTAGAATTTTGAAGGGAAAAAAAAATCTACCAAAGGGTTGGCTGTTTGTTAACTTGTATTCGCATGCACATAAATGTGATAACAAAAGCGATCTAACTTTAAAAAATGAAATCTGATTCGTGATCATATGATTACAGTTGCAGTTCTTTGTCATATTTCGATTTCAATATTTAGTAAAAGTTGTTTAAAATACATACTTGGGTTTTTTTTTATTGTACTGCGAAATATCGAAATACTCTGAATTGCATGATTCGTAAAATAAAAATCTGAGCACTTTGTCTAAAGTACACAATTTTGTGTGAGATCAAGGGAAGGGAGGGGGGTAACAATACAGAGTATGCGAGAAAGTTTCCTGAGGCTATAGTCCAAGGATTCCTGACACTTCAACGTAATCAAGGAATGTATACTAGAAGTGTCAGGAATAGGAAAATAGGAATTTTCATGCCATATTCGTTAATAAATCTGATGCCTAATATTTTTCATCCGCTTTTATCCCTATAATCTATATAGTACAGTTATTAAATAAATCCAAAATAGAATTAAATCAATATTCAAATCCAACGAATTTTTCATACATTTTCCAATAATGAAGATTAGATATTTTTACTTAGCAAAAATATATGTTTTTAACGATAATAACCGCTAAAACAATCGTCCCGTTAATAGATTTTATAGCAATTATCGTTTATACATTGCGATGAGCAACATAATCGGTGTATCATGCAAAACTACTTGCTGACATCTTTCCTTTGCATTATCATACTCCATTATCCCATTATCAGGTCGTTGAAGTTGAGTTACGATGCTCTATCGGGAAGCAAGATAAGAATGGATGTGATGACAACAGCGGACATTACTTTAAGGTGTGTATCGGTTCTTCTCAAATATCTCTTAAGAGATAAAATAGCGAAAATAGCATCCACTGCGTTGACATGAAAGGTGGATGCCATAAAATTAATGGAAACATCGATGATTTTTATCTATTATGTAGAATTATGGGTTCGAGGCTAAAATTACTAGTTGCTTAATAATAGTAGTTAATTTTTCAGACGTAATTATAGTTCTTGTTGACAAGCTCAAATTAAATTTTTTGATTTTTTTCTTTTTGCCGAAGAGTTTTATATGCTGGCAGTTAAGACATTTTTGTTATCGACAGCTCATTTGAGAACTATCCTATGCCGTTGAAAAATGATGCGTCAGTTAATGGTCTTTTAGAACAAAACATTTTGGCGAGAAAAATGTAGGCTTTGAAAGCAATGGCAAAAACAACAAATAAATAGATTTGAAAAAAATATGAATTTTTAGTTAATTAGCCATTTTATTACAATTATTTTTATCATGTTGCGTCTTAGAAATAGGGCAGATATCTTGAAGCTATTTGAAGTTTGATGAAAAATCACGAATCCGTAAATGCTTTTATCACAACAAAATGTTTTGGCGGAAATGTACAGTATGGAACTCCAATTGTTTCTTGATTAATAAGATAATTGCATCAGTCGTATGCAATAATCATATGAAATGCGCAATTATTTTGCATATGAGCAACATTTTGCGTTGGAAAGTTTCGGATTTTGGTATTTTGTAGCCCTAGGCAGTACTTTATGAGATCCTCGATTTAACAAACTGGTAAATTTCGTTTAACATTTCAAAGCATTTTTAAGATGTTATTGATTTATTTTGTCATCTTTTTTTCATGTTACTAACTTTGTGCAAAAGGTTTTATTTATCTATTATAAACTAAACAGTCAGACATCCACGATTGTATGCAATATTATTGAAATAAACGTCCGGCATTTAGAAAGATTCTAATAACAAAATAAATGAATTTAATGAAACATACAGGAATCTGACCAATTATACTTGATAAAATTTTCACATTATTCTAAATTCTGCTACTAATAAATATGAATATGTTTTGGCGCTCTACAAGCCATGCCGTTTGACTTATAGCTACCAAATTTGGCACATGTATTTCTTGGAGAGTGCAAATGTACACCTCGGAGTGATTTTGTTTTCAGAATTCTTATTAATGAAAATGATGAATTTTGATATTTTTCCGAGATAAATTCTGAAACTATAATTGTGCAAAAATATATTTTGTGGTGGTATGTGGATTATTATGATCTGTGCAGGAAGCAACAGGACGAATGTTGTAGGAAACATTTCTTTAATAATCACATTCACACACTAAACAATTACAAACACAAAGACAAGACATTTACGCGCGCGCTTCACAGTGCAGCGTCACATCTCCTTCTCATTACAATCGCAATGCATTATGGGATTACATATGGGATGGCTTAATCAGGTATCGCCATCTAGTATCCAACAGAGAAGATAAGAGTAATGCAACTGCTACAATTTTACATTGTTCCAAAATATACAAAAATGTCTTTTTGATGATACCAATTTAATAATTGTGCTAATTTTTGCTGGTACAATTAAAAACATTTTTTTACCTAATTTCCAAAAATAGCTGCGAAATTTAAGCAGTGTCCATTTGCCCATCAACTATCTGACCGCGTGATTTTCTTCTATTGTTGAAAGTTACAGAATAAGGATTTTGTTGAATATCTATGTAGTTTAGGAAAATGAAGTATTGCAAATTAGGAAGACGAAGGCGATATTATAACTTCATTTAAAAAAATGCAACCCTTTTCGTTTAAAAAATGAAAATACCGCCAGATTTAGATGATAAATGAAACATTTTTAACAGCGCCATGATGCCATGGTCTCCATTATAAAAATCCATTGTGTACCATTTCATGTATACAATGAGTGGAATATATGTAAGACAAGTAAAATAACACATATCGAATGTCTGGCAGTTTTACTATGTTATGGATATGAAATTCCATTTAAAGGATTTAAATGCAATTAAAGATATTCAATAAACCAACAAGAAAATATAATATGATTATCAATATAAATGAATTCAAAAGTAAGCTCATGAAAGATTTATAGCCATAATAAGAAGAAATATACGTTGATTTGAGCAAGAGATAAATAATTATTGCTTATTGCTTTTGAATGCACACGCGTACATATTTTTACTCATATATTATTATAACACCTAAAAGAAGAAAATATCCTCACAATTTGATATGAACTGTGAAAATAATTAATTGATAATTATTCCTTTTAAACGCTTTAAATCTAAAAGTCTTACGCAAATCCATTCAGAGTTCTAAAATAGAAATAATTGCTTCACAAAAACGAAACTATACTTTAAAAAATAGATTATTAATATTCAAACACATGAATAAAAATCAAAAGAGCATTCGGATATAATTTAACAATTAAAGAAAAACATTTAAAGAAAAACATGAATGATTGCATCTCTTAAAGTTATTTGGATAGTACCGAAATGTGAAAAAAAAAAAAAAACCTTTTTATTTCAAATCATTCTAGAATAAGAAAATATCAAATATTTCCTTTAAATAAGGAAATCATTTTTTTCTGTTTCAAATTCAGGGATAATTTAAGGATAAAAAATAAAAAATATTAATTAAAATGAACTTAGAATATTTTAAGTCAGATGAGGTTATTTATAGTAGTTTAAATATAGCGCTATATTTGATTATCAGAATAAAAAGTTTTGAATGAAATAAAACTATTTAATTCTTAATAAGGATATCATTTTCTACAGGATTTATTAAATTTTTCGTAATAAAGTTGATTTTTCTTGACAGATATATTACATCAAACGGTAATATTTCGATATTAAGATACGGATATTAAATCGGCTTTTATTTAATTTCTTAGATTAAGTTTCCATTTCGGAAATTTAATTACCTCCGATGCAGTTTATCTGAAAAATTTGTAGACACTTTGTATAAGGTTACGGAAGTAATTAAAATCATATTAATTAATATTTGTGTTATAAAATAAATAATAAAACGAACTCTTGCGTATAGATTTTTTTAACACGTTATAATATTTATATGCTAGAATGCTGACTGTAAACTGCTCACTGTATAGATCGTTCAAAACGCTTTACAGGGCAAATTATTGGATCTAGAAAAATCAAATTTGGCACGTAGTTACTTCTTAAGTTGTAGATATTTATTAAGAAATAGTTTTTCGAAATTTTAATTTGAATTTTAAATGAAAATGGATAAAATAAATTCTACAGGCATATTCATAATTAATTTTATACCACTTTAAAATTAAAAAAAAAAAATGTTTTTCAGCAATACTAATTTTATTTGCACATAATTGTTTTCTCATTTTAATAAATTTAAAAAATTAAAGCATATTAAACAAATATATATTTTAAAAATATTTTCGCTATTACTACGCTCATAATTACTCTATAATTAAGCACGACACTACGATTTTGGTTTCTTTTTTTTGTGTGTACACACAGTATTGTGCTATATAATTAAGATTGAATTATAGAAATTAAGCAGGTAGGCAAATTAAGTCTAAATTATTATAAAGCTGTGATATTACAGAGATACAAATGTTTAAATTTCTTTTATATGGTTAGAATTTCAAAATTGCTATTTTATTTGGATAATTTCAGTTCTTCTATAAACAATTGCTTTATTTTAAAATTAACCTCTATGAATGTAGAATTTTTAATGATAAATAATTACCATAAATTACATAAATAATATCAAAAGAAGTAAAAAATATAATATTTGGGGAAATATTAATAATTTATGTACATTTAGAGTGTGCTTCAATTGGTTTAATAAATTATCGATTGCATTTAATGTTTTATTGCCATATTTCGGTAACCGCATCAACAAATCGCCATTGTCTAAGTCTAAATAAAGTATTCAAAATCATAAATGACCCTTTCGAAAATAAATTATTAAAAAATATTAATGCAACTGTCACATAAATATGTAATCAATTATTCCATTCAAAATAATGCTATAAAATTTAAAATACTCTACATTTTTTTATTTTATGCTGATATGTTAATAAATATTACAAATTATTTAAAAATATTAATCAAAGTCTGTTAAAAATAAACCAGAAAATATTAAAATAGAAAAGAAATACATTTCATATAATTTTATAATTATCAGGGGAAAAAAAACAACCCCTCGTGAATATAATTTTAAAATAAGGCGATTTCTTTTTGTAGTACGATATATGTAAAAGCTTATTTTATGTCAAGTAATTAATATCTTTTTAACACTTATTTATCAAATAAATCATTTAAAAATATCTGTAAAGTATCAGACTTGTTGTTTCACAATTTTATATCCATTGAAATCTGATGTAAAAAAATCCAAAAAGAAATTTTTGAAAAATTGACTTACCAGAAATATTTTTCTAAAGAAGAAAAACCAATTTAATTTTGAGGTGAGTATTTATTTATTTTTTGAGGAATGTTCACATTCCAAAAAAATTCAAGTCCAGTTTTAAACTTATTATCGTAGCTCGAAACGACAAGCCATCGAGCCTTTTTAATTGAACGAAAAAAAGTTTGAGAGAAGAACGCGAGAAAATAAATCAATTTTCACCGCGCAAAACTTGAAGAGATCGACCCCTCTTTCCGAGAGAAAATGAAATATTTTTGTGTGTGTAGACTTCAGATTTCCCTCGGAGCTTTTCAACTGCTGATAATTTTTGTACTTCTTTTCAGGGATTTATTGAGCGCCATCTGTAGGTTGCTGAAGTAACGATCCGTCATTTTCACTTCAGATGCAGATGCTGGGTGAAAAAGTTAATTCGAAGAGTAAATATCAGACATGCGTTGCGAAATAGCTGAGGCATTGTTGGGTTTTTAAATATTTGCCCTGGTTTTGCGAAAATGTTTCAGATTTATTCTAGTGTTAAAAAAAGTGTTGCGAAATTTGTCGCTTTCACATTTTTTTTTGCACAGGAAGTAAATAAGGGAAATGTATTATAACAAAAATAATAAGAAAAAAAAATCTAATTCAAGATTTGCATAATTATTTGAATTCTATACATAAATGATATAAAAAGAAAAGTTTTTGAGTTTTTTTCGTATGCTTGTGAATACGATGTTTAAAGTGAAATAAAGTAGACGAATAAAATTTAACATGCTGTCTTTACACGGAAATAGTGGGTTTTCATCAGATCTTGGACTATTTACAGTGGCTCCCAAAAGTGTTCGTACACTAAAGAAATTTGCAAAAATTGTGTTCTATACTTCTTAATAAAGCATTTTATTAGTTGGTTTTTTTTTAAAAATTAGCATCTTTAAATAGTTCTTAATAAAACTGAACAAATATTTCTATAAAAAATCAAGTAGTATTGTTCTAAAAAATATATAAAGAAATAATGTCACAAAATTAGAACACAAAAGTCTTCGTACATCCAAACATTATTTATTTAAATTCATCATAAAAATATCTTTTGCGGCTTATTTTTCTTCTAATTGAAAAATACACTAAAATCATTTGATTTCAGTATTTAATATCACAATTATTTATTCTATTTACTTTATTCTTAGATATGACGCGCATTCGTAAAGAGACGAGTTTAGACGTACGAAAATTAATTATATTTCATTTTAAAGCTGGAAAATCAATTAGAGGCATTGCAACTATAACTAATCTACCTCATTCAACAATACAGAGAGGGAAAAAGGATTGTAAACAAGCCTCGTAATGGTCGCCCTCAAATTCTGTCAGCTAGAAGTCAAAAAAATATTGTGAGTAATTTTCTAAAGAATCCACGTCTGAGTGCAATAAAGTTTACTTCACAATATAATGAATCAAATGGAACTTCTATTTCCTGTGAAACTATTCGTAGAATTCTTCCGAATGCTGGTATACATGGCCGCTCTGCACGAAGAAGATTCTTTGTAAGTCAGAAGAACAGAATTGCTAGGCTTAAATTTGCCAAATCTATGATAAACCAGCCAGACAGCTATCGGAATCGTGTCTTATTTGCAGATGAAAGTAAGTTTAACATCTTTGGGTCGGATGGGAAAATCATTGTATGGAAAGGAAAAAAAAAAAAAACGAAGAACTTAATCCCAAGAATTTAGTTGGAACAGTAAAGCATGGCTGTGGAGGTGTCATGTTTTGGGGGTGTATGTCAGCGGCTGGAGTAGGCAATTTAGTATACATTGATGGTATAATGGATCATAGAGTTTATATAAATATTCTCAATAATAATTTAAAAGTATCAGCACAAAAATTGGGCATTTTAAACAACTTTGTGTATTACCAAGACAACGATCCTAAGCACACGGCCATGAATGTTCGTCTTTTTTGCCTCTATCATTGCCCTCAAACCCTTAAAACACCAGCTCAATCACCGGATTGGTACCCTATAGAACATATTTGGAAAGAATTAGAGGTGCGAATAAGAAGTCGCGACATTAAATCGAAAATTCAACTGAAAGCAGTAATGATCGAAGAATGGAACAAGATCGGTGCAGAAGTAACCGACCGTTTAGTTAAATCTACGCCCAAACGTTTAAAAGCTGTTATAAAGAATAAAGGATATCCTACTAAATACTAAACATTTATAAAAATTTAGAAAATTTCATATTTAATGATGTTTTTTTAAAGTGTATAATCACTTTTGTGTCCTATTTTTTTGCAATTTTATTTATTGTTATTTTTTAAAAAATAATTTGCATCGTAATTAAAATTTATTCTTCACTGCTTTATTAAGAACTGTAAAAATATGCTATGAAAAAATGTTCATGTAAAAATAAGAATATATAATGGTAAATAATGAGGTTTTTAATTGATTCTTGTTGGTGTACGAACACTTTTGGGAGCCACTGTATCTCCAAAGAATACCTGGACGTTTGCTTGTCTGCTCGTATGTAAATAATATAAATTTAAACTAGCAAAAGCAGTCTCCACAAAATTTTCTCACGCATTCTTTAATACATTCCTTAACTATCTCCTCTAGCATAAAATTGCGACCTTTGGTAACGTTCGCAAATACCTTACATGGCTTTGACCGATAAAAGTTATGAAATATTAATTTCTGGAATGAATTTAGCATTTTTACTGCATCTATAATGTGATCTTTGGCAATTTTTTTTGTCGATTAATCCTTGACATTCAGTAATAGGTACGTAGGCCGCGGTGGCCTGGTGGTAAGTTCTCGACTGGTTTCAGGTTTGTGATCCGATTCCACCGAAGAACCATTATGTAAGGGGGTTTGTTGCACGTTAAATCCGTCAGACCAAATGTCCTCCCGCAGGTGTGGTGCTGTGTGGAGAGGGGGGTACCAGTTCAGGTGTCGTCTTCGTCATCTGACGGCGGTTCAAAATTACGAGGTCCGTCCCAAAATAGCCCTAGTGTTGCTTTACAACGGGATATTAATATAACTAAACTTAACTAAACTCAGTAATATGTACTGGAAAATAGAATTTGAGTTTTATAGAATAGAGCGTTTTATAGAATTTGAGTGTTGTTTCAAATCGATTGAAACCAGAATTTGACAGAGAAATATGATTGCAGTCACAAAGTTACATATCTAGTTTTACATATTTAAGTATTACGTTTTTGAATTACAGCGTTTACATGTTTGTTAAAGTACAGTCCGACAGAAAGACAATCCCTTAAGGAATTTGATTCTAAGTTTCGTAGGTGTCTATATTTTAGATATTAAAGCTATGCACCAAATTTTATACATCTAGCTCTCTTCCGTTTGCAGTCATCATATTAACTAACTTATTTGGGAACTGCTGGATTGATAGACCTCTGAAAGGAATTCACTCAATAGAAATCGACAAAGTTAGGGTTAAGAATACATGCCAAATTTCATCCAACTAACTGAACGCGTTTTTGTGTTATCTTTATCATAGATAGACAGAAAAAAAATGATCTTTAACAAAAAAATTGAGTATCTTGAACATATTTTTGGATTCAACAGGTCTATGAGAAATCTAAACGATATACTTGAATCTTTTTGCCATAAATTACCAAGTTAACCTAAAATATATTTAATGTGTTTGTTGCGAAAATGTTAGACTTTAGGCCCTTTCTTCCAAGTATTAGCGATACATACTGAAACCAGCAGCAGTGGTCAATCTGAAACTCCGCACACACTCTCTAATAAATGTTTTACGCATTATCTGAAACTTATCTGCGTTAATTTTTTAAAAAGTTTTAGTAAAAATTGAAAGAAAAATTATATAAGAATCAGATTTTTATCATCGGAAAGATATAATTTTCAACTTTAAGATGGTATTAATTTTTTTCAGATTAATTTGCTACGAAGCATTTGCGGAAAAAAAAAGACAAACTATAGGCCAATTTATCATAGCATCCAAACTCTGCTATCGATGCACGTCTGTTCTATTTGCTGTCACGAACTTCAATATTCTTTCCTACTTTCGTTTGAGTAATTGACTCCTACGTGCTTTTAAGCGTTGTTAAATGACTTCTCAAAAACAAATGAAAATTTGGTAATAAAAAAAGTATTAAAAAAGTATAAAAATTTTAAAAATATGATGAATATTTCGAAGTTAACAGTAATTTTAATGTAAATAAAAAAATAATAAAAAACAATTAAAAGAAAAAATGTGCAAAAAAGAAATTGAGATCATTGAAATGGTAAAATATTGAATTTTAAAATGATATAAATTTTACAAAGTTATTCCAAAAAAAAAAATGGTAAACTTCTAATTAGTTGAATATTCAATTAAATGTTGCTCTTTTAAAAATTGATATTATTTTTCTTCTTTCCAATAAAATCAATTAGCAAAATTTGACTGAAATCGACTGTCTTTTACAGATACATATATACACACATAATAAAAATAAAAGTCATTTTGGCTAAGATAAAAACAAACTATTTAATAAATTATCCTGATGCTTTCACTAAGACTTTCTTTATACTTAAATAATATTACAGGAGACATTTCAGATATGGGGATAAAAATCTTTCGGTATGGTGGTTGGTTCTCGCTTCCCGTATTTTTAGTAAGCGTTTGGAATATTCTAAAGACGAAATATACTTTTGTGTGAAGAAGGCTTGAGCCTCTTAGTATGCTGTTTATAATATATTCACAATTCCTTCTTACCTTTTCATTTTGTTACTATTCAATGGGATTGCAATTTCGGTTGGTGAGTTTAGTGTTGCCAAGAAATTAATTGTTAATGTATTATCGATAGTGTCGTTAATTAAGAAATTAATCACTAATTCGCATTAATTTCATCATTTAGTAGCTGGACTATGGAGACACAGCACTCAAAAGCTGAGACAATGAGAGGTAATATTATGGTTATATTCAACGACTTGAAATCTGACAAAGATTGCGCTTGGCGGTGGTTTCTTTAGTGTTATAACCTGCTCTATATTAGGCAGCAATGTCTACAGAAATAACACAAAATTTGACTTTTCTAATTAATTTTCAATATTAAATTATAAATAATATAAAATAAAAGGATAATAAGTCCTTTGACTTTATTAATTAACTGTTTAATGAAGAAATTACTAATTTATAAATGATTTGAATTCAAAACAAAGCTTCAAAATAAATATTTTCAATTCTTTTTCTTGAAATCTGAAATTTTATTTATAAAGATTTACACATCTACAGTAAAGGAAAAAAAAATTAAAAGTTTACATAAATATACAAGTATGTTACTTTCGTATTTCTTTACGGAAATATTTATTAATACTATATTTATTCACTAATGTTTATTTATCATTAAGCATCCTTCCTTATATATTTTTTTATTAATCACATTTAAAACTTTAAAAAAATTTCTGTTGCATAAAAATGTTTAGAACTTTTTTAATGCTCTTTCAGGGAGATGTTATTTTTGGCTTTATTATTACTGGCTTTATTATCCAGGAATGTGTTATTATTGCTTTCTGCTTTCAGAAATTATTGAAGGGCTTTCATGAGCATTGTTACTACGCATGCTCAATGGCAAAAAATCAATAACACTTTTTCGACAGCACCTCTACACTCTCTGTGAAGGGATTCGCTTTATTACTACAGAACTAAATGATAGAAATAAATATTTTTGGGAAGTTTTGCTTGAATGCGGATAGATATATCACTTTTTGGCTTTCTTTTCCCTGGCTACTGAAATGTCTAAAAGGAATGCTTTTAATTTATTGATAAATTAAAATATAGCGAGCAAAATTAAATAAATAATTGTTTACATTTACAAATTGATTAAGATGCTTAAGGAGGAGATATTTAATGATGATTAATGGTTAATGATTAAGGATTAATGATGCTGAAGTTCAGCAATATTAGATGGTGCTTGAATTTACGATATTTATTTATGAGCCATCTGTTATCACACATATCGTATTTTATATCTCTTTATATAAAATATAATATGTTGTCATTCATACCAAATTTTATATCTCTTTATATAAAATATGAAATGTTGTCAAATATACCATATATACCATATATCTATACTTATAATAAAGCTCAATGTGTGTGTGTGTGTGTGTGTGTGTGTGTGTGTGTGTGTTGGCGCTCTACAGACCAGACCATTCAACCTACAGCTACCAAATTTGGCACGTGTATACCTTGGAGACCGGGAATGTGCACCTGGGGGTTATTTTTTCGAATTTTTAATTAGAATTTTATTTATTTAAAAATTAAGCGAAATTTTGACGTGTTTCTGCTATAACTGCCGAAAATATTACCGCACAAAAAAGATTTTTACATGAAGTTAAAGATAAAAAATTTATCTTTTAAATGATACTACTGTTTTAATCTTATAATTAAATTTCTATTTTTAATGAATTTTTAAATAAATATTTTAACTATGTTTTTCAATAATTTTTTTCGTCAAAAATAAAAATGAGGATTAAGCACGTTTCGCATTCATGAGAAAAAAATAGCTTTTTTCAAAGTGTTGCCATCATATTGATTAAAGCTCAAACTAAAAATAAATTAAATCTTTTTGAAAATGAAATCTGCAAAAATATAATTTTCGGCATGTGTTTGTAGGAAATGAAACAAATATGAAATATTATTTTTTCTAAAAAATAAATTCAAGAAAAATTATTTTATGATCTTATTTTATTTATTTATGAAATTATTTTATGAAAAATTATTTAATGACTCATAAAATAATGAAGATGTAAACAAACTTGTGGCATTTATTGATGGAATAACTCATATATTTTCCTTTTCAGGTTTGAATATTTTTACTTTTGTAAATATCGTCTGCGCGTGTTTTTAATTTCAGATAATTTCATTTTCCAGTCTAAATATCTGTACTTTTCTAAATATCGTCTGCTTATTAATTGCATTCTTCTCTCTTTTGTTTTTGGCAACTATTGATATGTTATGTTTACTTTTGATGTGTTTGATCTATGTAGTACTTTTGTATGTGAAGTTTTATTCGATCGGATATTAAGGAGAATGCATACACCACAAGAGAAAGCACAGATTTTATGGTGGTCATAGAGTTAATTTCCAATCAACTAAATCACTGACTTTTAAGAGTTAATTTCAAATCACTTAAACTGACTGATTTATGAAGATTTGAATATCACTATTCAATAAAAAAAGGATAATTTTAGATTTTTCATCGAACGTTTCAAAGAAAATACGCCAATAAGCGCGCAGGTTTCGCAAGATTAATTGGCCTAAGATTATGAAAATGGTGAGTTTTTCTAAATTTTTAACATTTAAAACTTCATAAATAAGTCTTAGTTGATCGTAGAAAATAGAAACATTCATTCATTTATTTAAAATTTGGTGTGTCCAGAATATTTCTCAGAATATGATACCTTACTGCATTAAATTTAGACTTCATAATTTTTGAAGTATATTTATAAGCAGGAACAAAATATTATTATTGATTTCATTTCAATCCTTTTGAAAGCAAAACTAAAAACTGAATTTTATACTGAATCTCAGAAATTTTTGTTGAATTATTGTTTGAGATATTACATAAACTATGAAAAATATTTTGTAGTTAACATAAGACTTAAATTCCGAGCGATTTTGTTTGCAATACTCATATTCAATAATAATAATAATAATTAATAAATAACAATAAAGATGATTAATAAAATAAAACGCTTGGTTTTATTAAAAAATATCTTAATATTAATTGCAATTTCGTCATTTACATTTTTAATTAAAGTTGAAGTTTTACCGGAAATGGCAACAAATTAGCAAAATATATATAGTAAATTGAACGAAACGATCTAAACAATATAAGTTTGGTATGACTATCAAAATTTGAAGATTAAAAATGTTTTATTTGAGAATCCTTTAAGAGACCAGTTACTTAAAATATCTAATTGAAAATTGTAGCGAGCGGTAATACTGGCGAACCGGCTGGTCGCCAAAGGCGGCTAGTATTTATATAAAACATGATATGTTGACACGCATATATTTTATATCTCGGTATATAAAATATGATACGTTGACACATATATCATATTGTATATCTCTTTATATAGAATATGAAATGTTGTCATACATACAATATTTTATATTTCTGTATATAAAATATAATATGTTGTCATACATATTACATTTTATATCTCTTAATATAAAATACGATGTACTGGTACACATACCATATTTTATATCTCTTTATATAAAATATGACATGCTGTCATACGTACTATATTTTGCATATCTTTATATAAAATATGATAGCTATTACAAGTATTATATCCCTTTATATAAAATATAATATGTTGTCATACATACCATATTTTATATCTCTTTATATAAAATATGAAATTTTGTCAAATATACCATATATATACCATATATATTTATATAAAACATGATATGTTGACACGCATATATTTTATTTCTCGGTATATAAAATATGATATGTTGGCACATATATCATATTGTATATCTCTTCATATAAAATATGAAATGTTGTCATACATACCATATTTTATATTTTTGTATATAAAATATGGTACGTTGTCATTCATATTATATTTTATATCTCTTTATTTAAAATACTATATATTGGCACACATACCATATTTTATTTCTCTTTATATAAAATATGACATGCTGTCATACGTGCTATATTTTATATATCTTTATATAAAATATGATATATATGACAAGATGGCTTAATATAAAATATGATAGCTATTACAAGTGTTACCAAACAGATTGTTAACTACTATATTATTATTATTAATAAGTAGAATAACACTACGTATTTCAAATGCGACAAAGTGAAAATATATATACAGTATTAACAGATTGCCTATTAGAATATAAATAGACGCTTTTCTTGAATTATGTATTTTTATATGAGGTTAATGTAACACTTTTCTTACATAAAACATTATAAAACGCATATTTACTTAACATGTGTAATTTCAGATTAATTATTTTCATTTTGTATACAAATTCCAACTTTTAATTAAAAATAATTCGCAGAATCAGTTTTAATTAAAAAGCGAAATTCTCGCAGCATTTCGAAAAATTACAGCAATGCAAAATTACAAAAATACAGAAAGAGTTTTAAAAACAAGTATTGATTAATTTTTTCCAGAAATTATTTATAATTTTGAAGAAAAAAAATGACACAAAATTTAATCAAATGTTTCAGTTGGAACTCGAAAGTAAATAAATAAGATTATTAAAAATATTTGTAAAATTTTCATTTTGCATGAATGTAATACTAAAGATAAAATTATCTTTCTCTACATAGAAATATAGTTTTTATTAATAAAGGAGCATTTTAATTATTAAAAAAAGGAAATATTTTATTAATCATCATTAAAAATTCATTAAAACTTTCTACATATTTCAATGCATATGTTTTGAATAGTTAACATTTCTATACCGTTTGACCCCTTAATGAATTTTCAATTTTGTTTATATACATTTCTGTTATATGTATTTTCAAATTTGATTGGCATTATTGGTAAAAGAAGACACGATATCGAAATAGAAGTATTGTTTTGAATAATATGCCTTTGCTCTTGTATGATACTTTTTTTCGCTCTGTGTTTAAAATATCCGGATTGATATTGAGCTAATTAATTGATTTAATTTCAACATCATAATTATCTGCTAATAAACCTATTTTCAATGTAAAAATGTTTCGCAACTTGTCTTCACTGTGATGACCTATTAAAAATATTTGAATTAAAAGATAAAGGATTAAGACATGAACATTGAATGAAGTCCATTTGAACAGTTCTCCAGAAATCCGGAATTGTTTGCTTAAAACCAGTGGGAGTGGTCTTCCCTTAACTTTCTCGCATATTGTCTACTAAACTTGTTATGCTATAGAACGACTTACATGGCATTGACGTACAATTGTTAAGAAATAGTAACTTTTAGCGTAAATTTAGCGGTTTTACTGAATATATCTACTAAATCTATCGCTTTTCTCAACTGATTAAAACAAAAATTTGACACAGAATAACACCTGTAATCACCAAATTTGATATATTTAAATATTTGTTTTTCAGTTATCATGCTTACATGTTTCTGAACTTAGAGACGGACAGTCAAGCACTC
>JAPMOR010055042.1:74345-84626 GCA_026543865.1 Argiope aurantia | reverse complement strand
GTGATATGACTGAAGCGATATGTAACTACCATCATTATGTTTGATTTAGATAATAGATGTATTTTTGAGAAATAGTAGAAGCATATGTCTGAAATGTTTCTTTTGATATTTCTGTTTGCTCTTGAATCAAGTTTCTGCCATTTCCAGACTACTTCCACTTATACAACTGAATTATTTATGCACTGCGTACTCAATCATAAATCACATTCCAAATAGTTTCTTCAGAAATTATGAAGCAAAAATAAATTGCATTCTAAATTTTACTCCAGCGTATGCAAATAAATATAGAGAAAGAAAGGTATATTTTTTCTTTAAATTTTCTTAAACCTTGCCAACTAAAATTAGCATCTTAATGTGAGACAACGAACATCAATTCACAAAAGCATGAGCATTCATCAACTAAATGTTGGACAGTACAATTGGAACTTCTGATTTAAGTTCCCCATTTGTACTAATCCTTTGCAGCCATTTTCCCTCTCAAACAAAAATTATGGCGACAGAATGCCAAACAAGTTAAGCGAAGCAGCAATTGCTCTTTGTTAAATGAGTACGAAATCACTGGGAAGCTAAATTACGAGCTCTTTTCTGCCCAGTTAGGAACATTAGCCCTAAATTAAATTAAACATCAATGGGAATAAACAGGGCGTGCAACGTTAGCAGTAGAAGCGCCCCTGCTTGACTCTCGATGAATCTGCCTTTTGGTGGTAAGGAATTCTGTTCAATAAAATGGGTAGAAGGAGGAATAAAGAAAAACAACAACAAATAGAGTGTACGTCGTGGGAATTGTCGACATGTACCGATCGATCATTGGGCGGAAGGTTTGGAAGTAAAAACAAATCTTGTTTCGTTCGAAAAGTAGTTTAAGAACCGATGGCACGTGCATCGTTGTGGTGCCTACTGTGTGGTAAATGATCAATAATGAAGAAAAGACAATAGGGGAAAAAGAAAATATTTTTGAAGCAAGATATCTAAAGAAAAGAGTAGAATTTGTCAAACAGTGAGCCGTAAATCAATTTTTTGTGGATCGTGGTATGTATTTTTCCACAGTATGCAAAAGAGCTTAAAATCTTCATCAATCCATACATTATGACTATTAATGTTAAGTGATACTTGAATAGTTTCGTCTATGAAAGTTTTTTTGCCCATAAAGTTCTTTCCAGAAAGAACGTGTGGTATTCGTTTAAAAAGATGCCCTTTTTTGAAGATTTCCCAATTCATTTAGTTTCTGAAAAGTAGTTTGCAACTTTTAAAAATCTCGGAACTCCTGATATAAAATATAAGGGGCGAGAACAATATATTTCCCTGATGATAAAACTTTAAATAGAAATAATAGACAAAGAAATTTATGTAAATTTTTTTGCCAATTAATATTTTTATTTTTAAAATTTTGTAAAGATGATGTAACATGGTCAACAAATGTGAGCAACGGATCTAAATTTAATTTTTACATTCTAATATATGTACAGAAAGTAAAAAAAAGTTGTAATAGTCAAAAAAAAAAAAAAAAAAAAAAAAAAGGGAGATTTTAAAAAATGTTCATGTTTCACACCTTTCTGAGTATCTTTGGAATTCTGTTTGTGGGTTCGTTCATTCCCCTTCTTATATATGAATTATATTTAAAATTTTTTTCCCCCAAAGTCGTTTTATTTTGCCCTATAGATTTTTATCCAGAAAGAGCATATGTTGTTCGTTTCAGAAAAAATGCCATGCGTCGAGGGTAAAGTGGTCGCAATACATTTAGTTTCTAAAAATTGATTTGCAATTCTTAAAAATTTGAGAACTCCTGATATAAAATATAAAATGCGAGCACTATATATTTCCCTGATGATAAAACTTTAACCCTAAATAATCGACAAAAAAGTAATGTAGCTGTTTTGTCATTGAATCTTTCTGTTGTTAAAGTTTTTAAAACCATTGAAATGATGATGCAACTAATCAACAAATGTGAGTAACGGATCTAAATTTAATTTTTACTTTCTCAGATATGTACACAAAGGGAGAGAATTGAAATCGTCAAAAAAGATCAGATTAGAAGTTTCAGAAAAAAAAATTTCTAAGTTTCAAACTTTCCTGAGTCTGAAGTACACATTTTTGGAATTTTGTCTGTCAGTCCTTTCATCCGTCCTCCTGTATGTAAACACGATAACTCTAAAGCTTGTTTCGAGCTTCTCGAACTTGCGTATTTGAACGAGACATCAAATTACAAATTTCTACCACATTTTGAAGGAAATGCATTCAGGAGAAATTTGTCTGACCGACTGTGAACACGATAGCGACAAAACAGAAGGAGCTAAACAGATAACTGTTGATACACATGCTTATAATATGAGACGTAAAAGCGTATCAAATTTTAAACAAAGTACGCAAAGAGATGTCTGTCTGTCGGTCTGTACCTTTGCATGCATTTAATCATGGCAATTCAAAAATGCAACAACTTAAAGTGAAATTTGATTTTTAGTTGTAATATATAAAATATAGATTTATATCAAATTTCAAACCAAATCTGCCGAACGATTGACTGTCTGTTAGTCTGGCAATTCATGTAAACAATTCTTTCATATTCATGTAAACGCAACTACCAAAAATTTATTGATTTAAATAAATGAAATTTAGTAAGTAAACTTGTAAAAACAATTGTAAATTTATTTCATTTTTATTTCAATCAGACCAAAATGGGTTCAAATAATTAAATAATTTATCAAAGCCATTACAAATGAAATATATAATTCCAAATAGAAAAAAAACAAGAATAAGAGAGTCTGTGAAGATACTTTGAACTTATATAGTTTCAGAAAGGAATTAGCCGATTCTGCGAATTGATCACTGTTGGAAAATATAAAACCACACATCTCAGAATTTAAAGTGAATATTTAAATTATATATATTTATAATTACATATATAGTGTACGTATAGCGTTTTTTTACCTGCAATTATGTTTAGTCTGTGGAATTTCGGAGAATTTCTTTTTCTTTACTATATATATATATAATCATGAGGCTGCAGAGACTAGATTACGATTATTTTAACACATTGGTAATAATGTATTATAAAGATATATATAAAATAACTCAATATTTTTCCTTCAACATTTTTATAAGCATTTTTTATTTAATAAAATAACTCAAACAGTTATGTTATTCAATCATATTCTTAGAATCCATGTTTGGTTTAATGAGTTTGAAAACAATTTCTTTGATGATGGGATACGGTTAAAATATGTACAAATAATAAATCGTTTGTCTTATCTACTTTCATAATCGGTATATGTACATTATTTTTTTCTTGTATTTTTCTTTGCCTGCAATATTCTGTGAAACAAATTGCCACCTATTATCAAATAATCGCTCACGTGGATCGCAATAAAGAGCTCTTTAATTCAGAGTAGATATTCTGAACTCCCATTCTCTAATTTGGAATAATTAATTATCACAATTAGTTCACATTTTTGTCAATTAAAAAAGAAGAGTATGGAATTTTTGATGTTGTGCTTAATGTTTTTAAAATTTAATTTTTGCTTATTTCTTATTAGATTAACGTAAATAAAAACGCATCATCTATGCTAATTCGGTACATTTTTTATTGGATTAACAGTTGTAACGTATAACATAGTTTGGTTTCAGTTATTTTGTAAAAACCAGTTCAAACCAGTTGTGTAAAACACAAATACAATTTTTTTGGCATCCAAAATACTTATTCTATTTTCTGTTTCTTACGCATCAACCATTTGCCAGCGATTAACTTCCGAAAAATTGTAAAAGGTCGCACGTTAGATTCACTACGAAGATTAATCTTTAATAATCATTGTTCACCAATAGCATGTAATTAACATACAAATGCAACCTTCCTTAACTATATTATGAAGTACACAGCTCTCAGATGCGAAAATAAAAATCTGAGCCCTCGTGGCTACACAGTCTTGTTTAAAGTTCACAATTTCATGCGAGTGTTTTAGACAGGGTGCAAGAAAGTATTGGGGAGACCATTACTTCTAGTTTATTGATGTATTTATACATAGATTTACTTTCATACATGATCTTTTTTTGAGGGACGGGAAAGAGGTTTTTATTTGAGGTTTAAAATGTAGAGAATCATTCTTTTTGTGTCGCATTCTTTACTTATTCTTCACAAAAGAGAAACAAAAAAAAGGGCAAATGGCGAGACATATGTCAAGTTCTGTTTATTTTTAATCAATTTTTCTCAGAATAAGATTTTTCTGCCTGGTTTTCCCTAACAGCGCAAGATAAAGGGTAAGTATAAATGATGGACCCAAATTTAAAAAATCATATATTCGAAACTATTGCACATATTACAATAAGTGGAACATAAATTTAAAGAGAAATATATCAAATTTTTTTCAGTTACACATTTTAGATGTGTGACCCTCTTGTTACTCAGCATATGTCCAAACTGTAATCCAGTTCGTTTCACACATTTTGTAGCATCACACTGTCCATGGTTCGGAATGCTTCAGAAATGCCTTCTTTAAGTTTTGGCAGTGTATTCGGCATTGCGGCTATATAAACAATGTCTTTGATGGTGCCCTATACAAAGAAATCACATGGTGTTAGGTCTGGGGATCTTGGTGACTATGTAATTAAGGGAAATCAAAATAATCCCCAAGCCCCATCCATTGGTGTAGAAGTTCCTCGTTCATGTAACTATGTACCTGCAAAGATCAATGACGTGGGGGCTCCCTCCTGCTAAAACACAAAATTTTCGCTATCCTCAAGTATTAGTGGGAATAATCAAATTTGCAGCATGTCCAGAAAAATTTCACCTGTGACAATTTTTTTAGCAAAGAAAAACGGCCCATAATTTTTTTCACTGTGCCATCGCACACACACAAAAAAAAAAAAAAAACATTCACTATTGGTGAATCTATATGAAACTACACAATCTCATGAGGATTTTCACTTCATTACGCTCTGACATTATGTGGATGTACATGATCTGATAAATGATGCTTCGTTTGAGAAAATCGGTTTATTCACGAAATCTTCATTTTCCAATTCCTCTTGCATACGAACCAATCTGGTTTACAGATTGGACGCATGTTGTGTAACAAGAGGGTCACACATCGCACATTTGTAACTGAAAAAAACTTGGTATATTTCTCTTTAAATTCATGTATCGCTTATTGTAATATGTGCAGTAGCTTCGAATATATGATATATATATATTTTTTAAATCACGACCATCATTTATACTCACCTTGTATTTTTGAGATATTTCCAAGATATTTTCTACATTCTGAATACCGATAATATCGGAAAGATCAAAGTTGGAAGATATTTTGAGCTATAGGGGCTGCTTTTGTTTCATTATAGTAAAAAATAAAGCTGTCGAAAATGGTTGTGAGTATGTTCGCCTTCTTAGTTCATAGTAGACAAATATTTCATCAATTTTAGTTTAATGTAAGATAATGGATTTGTTTGAAGTTATTTTAACTTACCTATTTAGCCTCTGCCTTTTCGCACTTTTTTTATGCTGCTTATAGTTTTAAACTAATTGCAATACTTTTTTTGTCAAAATAAATGTCTTAAAATATACGAAATAACAAAAACATTGAGCAAGTCTGGCATTTTACAATACCTTTCCAGTGTCATTCATGTAGGTAGACTTTCTGCTTTAAATGTTGACAAACATTTTCAGAGTCTAGTTCTGTTGTTCTAGGAAGTCCATCTAAGAGTCCATCTAAGAGATGGAGTTACTGAAAAAATTAAAATGAAATCTACTATCTCAAATTTCAAGTTATCATATGAGAACATTTTTATTTTTTAAGTGATTACTTGTCTTAATTAATTTAAATCATTAACCAGTTTAAACCGGTTTAAAACAATCACGAGACCTCTCTCTCTCTCTCTTTCTCTCTCTCTCTCTCTCTCTCTCTCTCTCTCTCTCTCTCTCTATATATATATATATATATATATATATATGATGTTAATTTTTTTAAACTTTCATTTTCAATTTTTCTAGCTGGCAAACAAATTTTTGGACCTGTACCGATTTTGAGATGTAATAACAGCTTTGATCTCATAGTTCTACGTCAACCTTTTAAAAACGCATCTGCTTTCAAAGAAGCATGCATAATAATAATAATGCATTATTGGTAAAAGCAGGTAAACAAATATATGCGATTTAAAGATCATGATGAAAATTGCCATTTATGCTTTATTCATTGCCTACTCGATTTAGAGCTTCAAAACCCCCTAACTAAAACAACATCATGTTCTCACATAATAATAAAACAATAAAAAATGAAATAAAATAAATAAATAAATAAAAACCTGGCCTTTTAATTGTTATAACTGAAAAAGAATGTGAAAGCATAATTAAGAAGAAATGAAAAAGTTCAAGAATTAAAAAAAAAGAAAAAAAGAAACTGAAATAAAATTTTCTTCTATTCACGCATAAAACTGTGCTTTTAATAAGGCTACGAACTACTTTCATGTCATTGTCAAACAATAATTATGAAGTATAGATCTTTGGTGTTATTAAAAGATCTTTTACCGAATCTTTTGTGCAAATATGCATTTTGGATACATTTTTGCCGACAGACTGACACCAAAATTTGACATGAAAATACAGTTATAATCGTGAGATCACATACCGAGTTCGATGGACTTCAATCATTGCATTCATGAGTTATTGCTTTTTTATGCACACGGAAGCACAGAGAGACAGAGGGTCAATCAGAAATTTGAACCAGATGACTAATCTGGTTCAAATTTCGAACAGCCAGCTAGACAGAATTTATCTGAATGGATTTCGTTCAAAATATGATAGAAATAAATAAATTTGGTCTGAAGTCCATATACACCAAAATTTGACATGAAAATACAGTTGTAATCATGAGATCACATACCGAGTTCGATGGACTTCAGTCATTACGTTCATGAGTTATTGCTTTTTTATGCACGCGGAAGCACAGAGAGACAGAGGGTCAACCAGAAATTTGAACCAGATGACTAATCTGGTTCAAATTTCGAACAGCCAGCTAGACAGAATTCATCTGAATGGATTTCTTTCAAAATATGATAGAAATAAATAAATTTGATCTGAAGTCCATATACAAGTTTTGATCCGCCAGAATCAAAGCGTTTTTGAATTGACCAGTTCATCGACAGACAGATACAATGCCAAAAAATGTGTTTTCAAACTCAGGGAGGTGAAAAACGTGAAGACTCGTCATTCTTTGATAATTACAAAATTTTCTCTGTACGTCGTATACCAGAAAGTAAAATTGCTAAAATTCTGTGAAAAGAAAGTTGCTTAGACATACAAATAACACATGATATCGTAATTGAATTTATAGAAGATTTATAATTTGAACGTCAAATCCTTTTTCTATGTTTTGTTTGAACCAGAGTTGAATTTGAAATTGCTATAATTATAAAACCGAATTAAATGATCTGAGACTAACTTTTTCAATTACGGGAGTAATTATTATTATTATTTTTTTTTGAAATGTCATCAACGAGTATAAGAGACTGCATAGAAAAAAAAAACTCGTCTAAGATGTGTAATAGTTTTTTAATGCCTCGTTCTCTCAACAGGCTTTTCAGCTAGAAGATCCGACGGAAATGAACAAAGATCATCATTATACCTGTATGGACAGACCATGCTTCCTTTCAAATGAACTTCTACTTAATTAAACTTAAATTAGGGATAGCACCATTCTTAGGTGCCATCCCTAATTTAAAAAAAAATGAGATGAATTAATCTATATTATTTTTTAAGTTAACTTCAGTTTGTCTTCTGGTAAAGACTGACCTTGAAATTAATTGTAAAAATAATTTTGTTGTTGTTTTACTTAAACCACTTGATATTATTCGTTGTTTCTTTGCAAAATAATAAAAATTTTCAAATATCTTTGATTGATTAAAAATGAGAGAGAAAAAATAATACGTTTAACGTTATTATTTTTATTATTACTATTTGCTAAGTTTTACAACTATTACATCTTGTCGCATATCTGGACATTTCAATAATAATAGATAAGTAAATAGAATTCAATAATAATAGAATTGTAATAGATGAGTAGTTTTAGAAAAAAAAATATCGATTGCTAAATTCGACAAAAACGAGCATCGGTATTTTGGTACATATGATGATGAATGATTTATTACACTAATGACATAGCAATCATAAATGTTGCCATTAAAAATTGAATACCAGAATTGAAATATAAATAAATATTTCAAACATTTCTCCAAGTATTGTTAAAGCCAGTCCCTAGCTTTTTTGGTAAGTAAGGAGAAAATTTTTTTTCTCACTTCTGTTTCTCAGAAAAATATTAATTGCAATAAATTTCAGAAAGGTATTGAGTGGAAACAGACCTAATAGCACAAAATGTTCAGCATTAGATTTACGATATCTTCACGATAATGTTCGGCATTTAGAATATCGAACGATATCGTGGCGGTATTGTATCATATCTTGAATGCAATGGAAATCTATAAAAGCAGAAAAAAAAATGAAATCCTCAGGCATGTCATGAATAAAGCAGAAAAAAATATAATAAAATGGTTAAACATGCGAAGAAACACATTCTAGATTAATCATAAGATATTAATATGCAAAATGTGTTGTTCCCCACAAAAGGTGTTCAAGTAGGTAAAATTGCAATTAAAAACCATTAAAAGCAGAGAAAAACTAAGCAAAATCTATTATTTATTTATTCCGTAGAAGAATTTCATTTCTTCTTTGCCAGTACAAAACAGCTCTATATTATTTTTTGTTCTTTGGCTGTAATTTTTCGGTGCAATTGGCGGAAGATTCAAAATCGTTTACGAAATTTGGTAACTAATATTTGGCAACATTGAGGCTTCAATAAGAAGACGAATCATCACTTTTATGAATAAAACAATTTATAAGGTAAAATTTAAAAAATAATAATAAAATAAAAAAATAATAAATAAAAAAACTTATTAATCAAGCAAATAACGATTAAGAAAATTTATATTTGTATTGACAAGAAATATTTCATTCCTTTCCTATATTAAAAATACATAGAAGTTTTTTTTCACTTATAATGGAAATGATCACTTACAATTAAATTTTTATGTTATTCAGAAAAAAGTTAAATTCTTATAGAACGTGTAAATATGTACAGTTAATGAATGTAAATTATTTAATGAAAGAAATTGTATTTTATCAGAATCCTTCAAACATATGTTATTCATCTTAGCAGCCATTCTGTGATATTAAATATACCTTATGAATACAAAATTCTGTATTAAGAAGGAATTTTTATTGTATTTTTTAACTGACGGATATATAAAGTAATTGTGTAAAATATCTAATAATCAGAAAAATGAAGGAAGATATTAACCAACAGAATCGCGTGTGAAAATATTTTAATCGATAGATGGCAGCACGACATATTTTATTCCTATTTTTACCTCTTGAAAACCGAAAATAATTTAACCCTATAGTTAAAAAACAGCCAGTCTGATACGTCATATATGAACAATTAATAGCGTTAAATTGGTGGAAAGAATTGCTTTTCCTTTTTTTTCTAGTTAATGTGTTTAATTACTTAATCTAGTTAATATATTTAAGAGGATGCATTCAATCAACATTTATGAAATCGTTTTCAGTTATGACAAAATTCTCTTTAGTCACTCTTCTCATAAAAGTGGCCCAATTTGAATTTTTCATATACGAGGAATACAATGAGAAAATGCTGTTACTACATGAAATATTGTTATTACATGCATTGTCTAGATTTTTATTTATTTCAAACACAATATAATTGATAAAAGGAAATTTAAAATATTATTTCAATTCCATTCGATTTCCATTCTACAGCTTTGTTTGTGGTCACGACATTATTATAAGCCAGCATTAGTGGCCTTCCGTAATATTTCTCACATTCTCGAAAATAAAAGTAATTTTTCTTTCCCTCCTCATAAAACTTTGAGCCTTGGATAAAGACGCCAATTTCGTACCTGAAAATAGCGAAAGGTAATAACGAAATATTGATATTTGACCTGGATATAAAATTTTTACCGAATCTATCACTCGGCTTTTGACGATTCATTTCTGGCTTACGGCTAAAACTCAAAGATCATAAAGCAAGCTTTATTTATTTAGTTCATTGCTTGTTTGAGTTATTGTGTTTACATGCATACTGACGTACCGATCGACAGACGGTCACCCTCAGACAGAATCGGTCTAAAATTTATAAGAATATACATTTTAGATGCTAAAAATGTGTACTAAATTTTATCTGTTTAATTCTTTTCGTTTTCAGACAGTCGGGCAGACAGACAGAC
>JAPMOR010055042.1:44001-69345 GCA_026543865.1 Argiope aurantia | reverse complement strand
CCCACCGCCAAATGAGTAAGGCTTCGGTTTTTCTTCCCACGCTAATACGGTTAGGCTTCAGATTTTTCGGCTGATTATTTCAAACGATTCTATTTATTTTCTTAATGTTTGATGCATTTAAAATTATACATTGTTAATTAATTGATTTTTCAGATTCATTCTGAAGTACTTTTGAATTAAAATAAAACAGAATAAAGGAAATTAAAAATTTTTAATCTGCATAGCGTTACCCCAACTGGCGTAGAAAAATTCACGTATTTGCGTTACCATAACTGGTGTGGAAAATTCACGCAAGGGCATTGTGTTCTGATTGTTGACATGACAACCATTATCAACGGATGCGGACTTCATTTAAATTATTTTTAGATTAGTAGCATGCTTTTGTAATTAAATTGTATTTATGTTAGTTATATATTTTTTGTATATGCTTATAGTTTTAAGTACATCGTTTTTTAAGTAGTTTTTTTTAACCGGTTTTCAGCCGATAATTTTAAACGATTCGTTTTATTTTCTTAGTGTTTGATGCATTCAAAATTAAACATTGTTCATTAATCGATCTGGTCATGATGAATCTGAGAGAATTTTGTTGACAAATTCTTGAAATATTACATAAATTAAGATAGATATTCTTTAGTGCCCATAAAGTTTAAACGCTCAGTGACTCTGTTATCAGTAATCATATTATAAAAAATGTTTTGTTTCAGTAAAAAATATTATTATATTAATTGCAGATTAATCCTCTCCACTTTAATTTAAATTATAAATTCTACGGGTGTTAACAGAAAATTAGAGAGATACATATTACGTTATAACTGAAGGCCTTTATAATATTATGAGTGAATTATATGACTATCAAAATTTGAAGTTTTAAAATATTTTGATGAAGAAGCTATTAAAGTAGGAATTGCATAAAATATTTAATTATTAATATTTTAATGAACATTAAGATTTTAAAACCGGCTGGTCGCCAAAGGCGGCTAGTTAGAATTAAACTTTCCCTATAAACAGCATCATACAACGCAAATGGGTAAACGGATTGTAATGAAATTTGGTATATAGACTATACACGAGATGCGCTCACGAAATTTTGAATAAAACGATTTAGTACCAAATTGTCCACCAGAGGGCGCTTTTTATGGAAGAACATTAATTTAACAAAATAAACGACCAAAATGAAATACTGAAACAATATTAATATTTACTAATATGACTAGTTTCTAAACACTTTGTCATCGAACCACATTAAGATAAGGTATGGAAAAAATAGCAGTACACTGTTTGAGAAAAATAATTGAGTTTGCAGAAACAAGAACAGATTAGGATAAAATTGCACAAGAAGAGCAATTGTTAATCATGTAAGGAAAGGCGCTCCATGTGACCACCTTCATTCATGTGCAAAATTTCAAGCCGATGGACAATGTGTTCAACAGCAGATCGTAAGTCATCCGTTGTGATGCGTCGCACATGAAGTGTTATGGAATTCTTTAAGTCAATCAATGTCTTAATACCGTCACAACATGATACCCTCATCATTACAGCCGGAAACACCGACATAAAAATGACAATGATTGCAAATGTTTCTTTTGCAAGCCTGTCTAGCCAAGCATGCAAATCTCGACATTTTTTCCCTAGAATTGACAGCTTTTCTCGGTTTTGCATTTTATTACTCATAATTCCTGTTCTGGATTGCTAATATTGCTTCTGCATTCCGTTTTAGACGTTTATTGTGTTAAAATTAATGTTTTTCGCGGAAAAAACGCTCTCTGGTGAACAATTTATATCTAAATTATTTTTGAAATTTTGTGAGCGCATCTCGTTTATAGTCTATATATCAAATTTCTCTGCAATCCGTTCATTCGTTTGCGCTGTAGGATGCTATTTATAGGGAAAGTTTAACTACAACTACCCTGTATATATATAGGGTGTTGCCAAATTCGACCGACAGATTCAGAAGAGTGATAGGAGGCATCAAGACGATAAAGAATCACCATACAACATGGGGTTCCAAATGACGTTTAGGGGGTGAAAATTGCAAAAATGTAAGGAGTCGGTGAACTTTTGGAAACTGTAAAAAATTAATAAAAAAATAACAAAAGGTGTTTTAACTATGAATTTTTTTAAGTGAAAGCACATTCTTGAAGGCTATTTTTCATGTAAGTAACATGCTGATTTGATGAACCAGGGGGTCGTAAATTATTGAAAACGAAAAAGTAGTTTAGAACACTTATCTTCAAAGATATTAAAACTTTAAGAAAAATAAAAGCTTGATAATATAAGGAATTTTATACTCCTTAATTTGATATAAGTCTGTTGTGTGAAAATTGAGGAGGTTTTAAGATATTCAAGGAAAACTATAATGTTTGCCAGGAAACATCGTTGCAACATCGGTATCGATGTTTACAGAGGGTGAGAGGATTCGGAACAAGGTAGTCGAGAAGAAGACGCTTTCTCGTATCTAAATTTTTCCATGCGTTCGAGGAATATAAAAGCAACGAGCATTGAAGAATTGATGGTTCGAGGAATATAAAAGCAGCTTGTATTCATTAAAGAGCAGTGCAGAATTGATAGTCGATAAGTTTCATTCGCAAACAACATGTCACATTTCACGAATGACGAATATGCAGATATGCATTTAATTTGCGGCTGAGAGGTTGGTAATGGACGGCAAGCACAAAGAATATTCCAATAGCAATATACAAGTAGGCGTTGTCCACACCACAGCACCTTTACAAACATTAATAGACGGTTGCGGGAGACAGGATCCTTCAAAATAACGAGGCCAAATGCAGGGCTCGAACTCCTCAGGGGCGCAAAGTGCCTTGCTTTCTTGCAGCACGTCCTTCCGGATTTACTGCAGGAAATACGGGCCATTGCACACCAGAACATGTGATTAATGCATGGTGGTGCACCAGCGCATTTTTTGAATTCTGTGCGTAACTAACTAGATGTTACATATCCTGGGACGTGGATTGGACGTGGCGGACCTGTTGATTGGCCTCCAAGTTCCCTGGACCATAATCCCTTGGATTTCTTCTTCTGGGCCATATAAAATATCTTGTTTATCAGACACCTTTGGATACATTGAAAGATCTCGTAGCACGGATCGTCGTCGCTGCTGGAGAAATCGCAAGGACACCTGGAATGTTTGAGCGCGTCCTGTGGTCCTTTAAATGTCGGTGTCGATTGTGTAATGACCCTCGCGGCCGTAACATTGAGCAATTTTTATAAAACTTTTTCATCGTCTCCTTTCTTATGTTAAAATGTCTGTGCTGCAAATGTTGCTGTATCTGTAATGCAGCAAAGAAATTTTCACCGTCGTTTGCGACTTTATATTTCTTTGAAAATTCTTATCGCCTTGATGCCTGCTATTACTCCTCAGAATTTTTCAATAGAGTTTTGCAGCACCTTCTGTAAACATTGGTGCCGATATTGCAGCGATGTTTCCCGGCAAACTTTTTCTTGAATATCTTAAAACGTCTTCAGTTTTCACACTACAGACTTATATCAAATTTAAGAGTATAAAATTCCTTATGTTTTCAAGCTTTTATTTTCCTTAAAGTTTTAAAATTTTTGCAGATAAGGGCTCTAAACTACTTTTTCGTTTTCAATAATTTACGACCCCCTGGTTCAAAAAATCGGCATGTTACTCACATGAAAAATATCCTTTAAGAATGGACTTTCACTTAAAATAAATTCATAGTTGAAACACCTATTGTTATTTTTTTATTAATTTTTTGCAGTTTCAAAAGTTTGCCGACTCCCTATATTTTTGCGATTTTCACCTCCTAAATGTCGTTTGGGACCCCATGTTGTATGGTGATTCTTTATCCTCTTGATGCCTACTATCATCCCTCTGAATTTGTCCGTCGAATTCGGCAACACCCTGTATATATATATATGTCTTACAATTTTTCAGGGTTAATTACAAACCCTTCTTCCTTTTATAAGATAATTATATTTTTAATAGTGGCATGATGACGTGGGATAATGTCCTTTAGAAACGTTCATATATACAATACATCGAGCATATATAAAATACACTTAAAATAACACGACTTTAATATCTCAACATTTGGAGGAATCATTTTCATGAAGCTATATTTACACGATTTGAAAAAATAAATACAACGAATCTTCTCATCGAACCAGCAAGTCATCAAAGATGAAAAGTTTTAATGAAAGGAAAGATCCACCCTATATCGACTAAAACTTATGAAAATTTGAAAATTACTTTCTGATTTATTTAACGATTTTTGGCCGCTTCGTCGACCATAGTTACGTCAATTATCTGCCAGAGTTTTCCCAAGGCTGATTCGCCTATGATAATGAAAATGTTGATAGTATTAAAATTGTAATATTCAAAACTTTATAGTTTCATCAGATCACAAAAGGTAGAAAGTTTTTTAAAATTCTTTTTTAATTTAAATTTGAAGTGTTAAAATTAATTCGCAGAATATGTTTCTTTAAGACCAAAGGATTGCATAAAATTTAAATTTCCTAATTTTTTTGAAGTACATTTATTGACTGTACAGAAAAATATATTTTACTTTACTTAAATCCTTTTGAAAGAAAATCAAAAATCAAAATTTATGATGAATCAGATTAAATTTTATTGAATTATTCTTTGGGATATTGCATAAATTAAGAAAATTCTGTAGTGCACACAAGATTTCACTGACAAATGTTATATTTCCTGTACTTTCATGGCTTAAAAAAAATATGCTTGGTTTCAACCAAAAATGTTGTGGAATCATTTGAAGTTGAATCGCTTCCAATTTAATTTAAAGTTCAAATTTTACGAGAATTAATAGAGAATTAGAGTGACAGGCAGTGAAATGGCTTTAGGTTTCTTTAATAGTATTAGTTATATGACTATCAAAATTTGAGGACTAAATGTTTTTTTTGAAGAAGCTATAAAGAAACCAAGTCACATAACATATTTAATTGAAAATTTTAGTGAGCATTAATCGGAACTAACCAGCTAGTCACCAAAGGCAGCTGGTTTTAAATAAACAACAAGTATTAGCATAAATGAAGTACTATTCATTTTAGGAGAGTATCTTTTTGCAACAATTTTTTTCCACGGAGGAGTAATATGTGATAAGAAGAGCGCATTTCTGGAGTTTCTTGTAAAATCATAGGGCAGCAGAGCCTAGTGGTAATATCTCGCTTCAAGGCTGGAAGGCTCTAGGTTCCAAATAAGGATTCATCGTAAATTAGGGCCTAGTGCACGCAAACCTGATATCCTAAGACAAACGTTCTATCATTGATGCGCCATGGAATTTGGACGGAAAGATGCAGTTCAAATTTTACGGGATGTAAAATTTTTTGAGTCGATCGCGTCATCTGACCGGATAATGATGTCCGTCCCCAAACAGATTAGTGTTGCTTTCATGAAGAACACTAAAAAAACAACAAACTAAAGCTTGTTAAGCCTTGACCTTCATCCTGTTGAATACATTTTTTATTATTATTAATGCCTTTTGTTATTTGGTCATTGAATTTGTCTTTTTCCCTCTTATTATTTTGATTCAAACTATTTTTTTAAAAATTCGAAACTTATATTGTTCATGAAAATAATTCGATTTGTTACACCTAATTACGGCTTATTGAATAGCTAAATAAAATGTGAATATCTCTTTCATCTTAACTCATCACTGATTTGGTGAAATCAGCACTTCCTGAAGCATGCATTAAAGATTTGAGGATTTTCGCATTTTACAATAAACTGCATACTATACTGAAATCTGTAAAAACTTCTGTCCATTAATATCTTATTCATTGTGGGTCGTGGTGGCAAGCTCGGAACCGAAGGGTTTCAGGTTCGATACCCGACTCCCCCGAAGAACCGTCGTATAAGCGGGTATGATGCACGTTAAATCCGTCGGTGCCAAATGTCTTCCCGCGGGTGTGTTATGGAAATTTGGGGAGGTGGTTGCCAGTTCAGGTGTCGTCCTCGTCATCTGACGGAGGTTTAAAATTATGAGGTCCGTCCAAAAATAGGTCTAGATTTATTTTAAAAACCGAATGTTAATATAACTAAACTAAACTAAACTTACTCATTGCTGTATACCTTGTATAGATTGCGGAACAATAATATTGACAACAGAAATAATATACAGGTTCTGCTGCAAATAGAAATAATATTGATTTTTTCCCCGGTTCAAAGTAACAAACGATACTCAAGTTTTAGACGAAAAATCTATCAAAGCAGGGAGAACAGATATTTCCGGTAAAGAAACCGCATTCTTGGTAAACTCGGATCGATAATTTCTTCTTTATGACACGTAAGAGATTCTGCTGATAAATTGGAAACTATTTTTGTTGTTAATCTTTAAAAAAACAAACAAACAAAAAGAATTCTTGGTAGAGAAAATGACCATATTATACAATATAAATACAATATTTTTTCAAAAGGACCAAGGAAGTATTGATAATACTTGTAATATTTCAGATGATTTTAAAAATTGTTTTGTTAGCAACTTTACTTTCTAGATTATGAATCGTTATTTCATTATAAATATCAATATTTAAGCATACTCTTCATATTTAATGGTGAATTCTCTAAATAAAACAGAGCAAACGAATTTTTTACGGATAAAAGAAAGAATTATTTTAAATGAATTGAATAAAAGGATCTATTAAAACACATATTTACTTTTAATATCTTTGTTTTATTATTTCATTTAATTTTTTTTAAAAAAATTAAATTTATTACATTTATATTTTAACATTTTATATAATTTTTAATTCAATTGATTGATAAGCTAATAAGTTAGATTTAAAAATACTAAGATTTTATATTGTCGCCACGGACTCACAAGTAAGCAAAATTACATATCTTAAGTTTTTGTAATTTCAGATTGATTAGAATCTACAGGAATATATTCTAACTAATAATTTGATTATTTTGTGTACTCATATATATGTGAGAAAAGACTACAAAAGCAACCTATTGGTTTCTAAGTTTAAACAAAGCTTCGCATATTCTATTTTACGCTTTTTTATGAAATTTTGTGAATATGAATACAGTGGTTACTAAACTATTCCCATTTTCAGGGTGTTTAATTTTTCAACTTTCTTCCTAGATGTCCTTTGTAAAGAAAAAACAATTTTCTTTAGATTAGACAATAATTATATAAAAATTTTAATCAGTATAATAATTGTTCATTGCCATCTGTAACACTGGAGAAACGGACTTAAAAATATTCCACCCTTTTAGTCAATATCATTAACAAGTATGAAATCCCAACATCTCTGGATAAGTATGAATAAGGATCAAAGGGCAATGAGCCGAGGTCAGGAAATTTTATTATTTTATGCTGCTTCATTATATTTTTTTTTCAAAAACCAAGCTGAAGGTAATTGCAAATATTTTCTTTTAGAATTCTTAAATTTTATGATCGGCATTGCATTTTTTAAATTAATGGATAGCTATTTGTTTAAATCGGTTTTTAGTGACTGATTTTGATTTGAGAGTTTGAGAAAATTAAGTATAGAGAAGATTCCATAGCAAGGTAAAAAAGTGTAGAGAGAGAAATACGTGCAATATGGAAGCAGACAAAGCCAAGAAAATGAAAAAATAAAAGGGACCTTCAACTTCACATTTTTTATGTTGGATTATAGCAAAGGCTACAGAACTGAGGTCTGCTGATTCATTCATGAACGATAACCTGATGTTTATTTCTTCAGGTTAACGTTCATATTTTCTTACAGTATATTTTTATTTTGTACTTTACATTGCTTTCTTTTCTGTTAGTGAATCAGTAATTGTTTCAGATCGTTTTTAGTATTTGTGAGAATTATGAATAGAGATGTTCCTAACCGAAACTTTTAATTAATAATAGTTTTTCATCTAAGAATTATTTAAAATTTCTTAAACACGCTATCATTGTACATGAGATTTTCTATTGCAAATTTCGTTAGTTAATCTGTGACAATCATATCAACGATATTGCTAATAGGATACCAATCAATCAAGATGGGTATATCTTCTAGTAAATTTAATCAGTTGACTCTATGAGACTGTGGATCACAATATGTTTTCTTTTTAAAGCATGGAATGGAACTGGAGTTAGATTCTTTTTATGATACCAACTGACATATCCTTTAATATATTTTTGCACGAATCAGAAGAAATAAATCATATTAGAATTGCTATAAAATCTATACTCCACTTTTTTTTTCCCAGTATGAAAAAAAAAAAAAAAAGGTAAAAAACAAATCATGCAGTACTGTATAAGTTAGAAGTTAGAAAGGAGAATATTTCTGATGGTTTAAAAAAAATTCTTAGTTAACTAGCTTGAATTTTAGTAACCCAGCAATCCTTTGTGTTGCAAGAGCGATATTAGTCCAAGTTCAGAGTAAGGAAGAGTGGTGCATGGGATGGTAATCATGACTCGTTAATTACAAATGCAGAATCGAGGATTTTGGAAGATACGCATCTGCAGGGAGCATCAGTAAAATGGTAAGGGGGGGGGGCTTTAAATATTATCAGGTGGTGGTGAGTTCTGACTCTTTGTTCTGCACCCATCTTGCAGTTTTTTTTGCTCCATACTAAAAAATTTTCTTAATTTAAATTGAATTTTTATGCTTGTAAAAGAAAATATTGTAATCGTTTTTTTCACATACTTCTTGAGACGTAAAAATTTTATAATTTTATATACTTTCCTGTTCTTGATAACAGTTTACTATATTAATATTTTCAGCGGTAAATAATTAGTTTATAGACAAATTAAATTAAAATATGATTAATTATCACTGGTGCCACATAATAATGAATTAGAGAAAAAAGAGAACAAGAACAATAAATTTGGTAGAATTAGAACATTACACAATGCATTGTTTCATAATATTTACAATAAGAATTTATAAATTGAAAATTAAAATGTAGAAAATAATTCAAATAAAACAACTTCTTTTTAGTATGTGTAAAAAGTGTACTTAAAGTATGTTTTCATGAATTTAAGCATTTTTATTTAATTTGATTTGTTTCATGTTTAGGAAGGTGGGAAATTGCAACTGATTTTTTTATTTTTTCCATTTTCGATATAGTAGAGTTTTTAATCCACTATCCTTTATTTGTTCTTGAGTGTAACATTATTTTGATGTTTTAAAAATTTTGTAGCCAATTAATTGTTTATTTTAAAGAAATTATAACTCCGTAACAATGAAGCCATCTAGTTGCAAATCTATGAAAAAAAAATGACTCGAAAAAATACATTGTTTCGGAAAAATCTGTCCCCTGGTTTAAGGTAAAAAGGCCAAAACCACGATAATGGTTAATTAATTTAATTAAAAAAAGAGAGCAAAACACAGCCAAAGAGTACTGAAAATAGTATTTGCAGTAAGCAACAGCACGCAAGTAGCAAATTGCTATTAAATTTCCGCAATAGTACAAAACTCCCAGAGAAGTGTTGGAAATCGACAATGCAAAGAGAGCTTTTATTTGACTATTAATTGAGCTGTATTACACGTTCTTTTATAATATCAGTGACAAATAAGATTCTGGAAGGATATGGTATCTTCGCTTCTATTCGATATATCACCCAAATTTTGATAATTCAGGAACTTTCGGTTTTGTCGCCGAAGGTGTGAGGTCGTTGACATGGCAACCATTCAGCAGCCTTTAAAATAACTGTAAAATTCGCTTTCTTATCCTGAAAATAACTAGTAGAAATTATAGTAATTATTTATTGAATTATAAATCAAAAACAAAAAAAAATCAATATAATTAAAATGTTTATAGACCGCTGTTAGTTTTTTAAAAAACTTGTTTGCATTTTATTTAAAATAAGTCTTTGACATCGTCCCTTTTTGATGTCAATTTCTTCCACCTAATTTATAGAATTTATCATTAATTATTTGTAAAACGATATTGAAATATTGGCATATTAACGTATTTCAATATCGATTTAAAATAAAATAAAAGTTTATTTACTGATTAATCGATTATTAATCGATTTTTACAATCCAAAACACAGCTCATGAACCAAAAAATATAATTACCAACGAAGCATTTTCAAAAACTTTCATAATTTTGTAGATACTCTAAATATTTAAGATCCTTCTCGATAGAGATCAGGCAATAAAAGTCAAAAACCTTAAGACATTGTCTCATGATTTCGTCCAAAATAGCTCTTAATAAATAGAGAAAATGGCGGTAAATAAAAGCACATAGGGAGAGGCCAACGACCTCATGTTCTTGTGAGCCCTCGATTAACTGGGAAAGCCATATCGATTTGCTCTGTTTTATATCTTTCACGAGAAAAGTCGTCTCCATGTTTCACAAACGAAACTCCTTACGTTGAACATCGCGCACTCAATCTTGGCTGTCAAAGGACAAGCGAATTTTGAACAAAGCAGTGATTTCGTTACTTGTGAGGGGTGCAGCGAGTTCCATTATTTGAGGATTGTACAAGGAAGACATGTATTTAAGAATTATAAGCGAAATATATGCAGATGATTATCTGTGAAAACTTAACAGAAGATGTCAAGTTTTCTTAATGTTTAAATGCTAAAAATAAATAGTAATTTAATTGCTGAAAATATACTTCAGTTTTATATCTTGCATTTTGAAAGAAAAACGATATTTTTTTTTCAGACGGTTTTTTTAAAGGGCAAGATAAATTTTTATGAGGAATTTTATGCACTAATGTTCTTATGCTGTCGTATTGTTTGCAAAAAAATCTGGAGTTTTTTTCCCATACAAATGCTTAATTTTCTTCCGTTTTATGTCATATTTTGAAGGAAAAAGGATAATTTTACAGAAAATATTTAAAGGACAAGATAAAGCGTACTTAATGACTTTTATACAGTGATATTCTTGTGCTGCCATATAATTTGCAAAAGGTTCTCTAGTTTTCTTTCGATTTAAGTACTGAAAATATACTTCACTTTTATGTCTTGCATTCTGAAAGAAAAAATATTCTCTACAGACGATTTTTAAAAGACAAGATAAATTTTGTATAAGGAATTTTATGCAGTAATATTCTTATGCTACCATATTGTTTGCAAAAAAGATCACGAGCTTTCTTTTGATTTAAATGCTGCAAATATACTTCAGTTTTATGTCTTATATTTTGAAAGAAAAACGATATTCTCTACAGACGATTTTTAAAGGACAAGATAAATTTTGCTCAAGGGTTAATATGCAGTAATGTTCTTATGCCACCATATTATTTGCAAAGTGTGTGGCCAAAAAATAAGTCAAAACGCTCCACAGAGAAAATTTATGGATCTGAGCTACGAAATTTGACAAACAGTTAATTCTTGAATTATAGGGGTTGACTAATACAATATTTTAAAATAAAAATTTTAATTAATGAAAAATCGATCTTTATCGATTATTATCGCCCCCTCCCCGATTTTTATAGAGGGACGAGACTCTTTATAACTTAATTATAAGGTAGATGAAAGTAATAGACGACTTTCAGGAATAGTTACTTAATTATTTTCTAAGTTCCACATTTCACAAGATAAAACAAACACGAACACGAAAATACAAGACACTCATTTAGAATGCAATTTAATAAGGATCCCCAAGAAGGAAGCAAAACTAAATTTTTAGGAGAGATATCATTTAGGCTCCTTAACCAAATCAATTAATGTAATAATTATTCTTTAGAATTATATTACAGACGAAAAATTTGCGCAATTAATTTCGAAAAATGTGTCAAAAGAGAGAAATGTTACTGAAGCAATGTAACGGTTTCTCACTTTGTTCTGACTAAACTTTCACAGTTCCAGAGGACGCTGCCTTAGCTTCTAGGGAGCCAGCGGTAGTTAACGTCATCAGAGTGGTTAAAACTTCTGTCGAGCTCTTAGCTTCGACTTTTAGAACTAGAGTTGGGTTTAAGTTGTGAAATTGGCTATAATATTAGAATTTTAAATTTATTACAATATAAGGCTTTAGTTTTAAATTCTAAACTATTTCGAAACATTGGATGTTTTTTAATATGACAATTTACATTGAATAAAGAGCCTTTCTCAGAAGTCTTTTATTCTTGGAATGTAATCAATCAAAGGAAGATAATACGGATGAATCAAATTGATTTTAATTTGAATCAATTTAAATTAAAAAATTAATTATTTTACAATATTTAGTACATGCTAGAATAATTTTTAGTTGATTTCTTCATCTTATAATATACAATTTTATGTCAAATTCTGAAGTATTTTTTTTTCATGACTATTAGAAACAAAAGTTCATCGTTTATTTCAGAGATACTAGATAATTATTTTGATCTATCTCGTATTTTGATATATCTTTTTCTCTAGAAGTAGAGTTGATATGTGTGTTCATAAATAATTTAAACAATTCGATAATATAAACTTTTTTATTTAACTCAGAGAATTTACTAATGTTCATGAAATTTTTTAAAACTTCCAATAATTTTGGGTTTATTTATAATATGTTTATTATAATTTATTTTATTTTATTTATAATATCCAATCTTAAGGATTTATTTTCATTTTTGTATCCAATCAAAAGTTTAGTAAGTCCTGCTTTAAAAACAACGCTAGGGTTATTTAGGGATGGAGCTCGTAGTTTTGAACCGCTATCAGATGACGAGGACAACACCTGAACTGGCACCCCCTCTCCACACCACACCACACCAGCGGGAGAAAGTTTGGTCCGGACGGATTTAGCGTGCACCGGACCCGCATACACGACGGCTCTTCGATGGAATCGGGTCACGAACTTGAAACCATCCGGTTCTGCAGCTGAGACCTTACCATCAGACCACCGCGACTCTCCACTAAACAAAAGAAAGTGCTATGACTTTCAAAATATTTCAAGTCTACATTTTAATGAATTAATATTTTCAGACTATCTGTAATAAACAAAAATATCTGGAAGCAAACATGACAAAACAGATTCAGACAGACAAATGAAATTTGATATCTAGACATTATTTTTTAAATTCATCACATTTTTGAACTAACTCTGTCACCCATATATATGCTTCTGTCTATAGTCAGATGAACATGTTAATTAAAAAACCACAACAAGCTAAATGGATACGATATCTTATCACCAGAATTATAGATTTTGAAGACATTTCCGTCTTCTGTTTGACTCTTTATCGGTTTGACTCATCAATTAACCGGAAGAAGTACATGTTGTTCACTTGAATCTCTTCGCTATACGATAACGCTAAACTTAAAACCTGGCAGATTATAGGAGTATACAAGAAATTCTATAGCGACCAATTTCATTGTCGGTTACTTAAACAAATTAAATTAATTAATTTTTTACAGAATTATCTCTCGGAGTTATACAAAATAGGTTATACATAAAAGTTATACAAAAAAAGTTATATATAAATGTTATACGAGGGGCAATACCTCTATAACCTACAGCTATTATGATTGGTTCTGTTAGGTTATATTAATTACCCATTTGAAAACAATAATAGGATCTTGAGATCATGAACAGCAATCAGATGACGAGGACGACACATGAATTGCCCCGCCCCTTTCTGACTTTCCCCATCTCATTAACGGGAGGAGTCTGAAGCTTGGTATCCACCTACCGTGGATCCAATTACAATTCTGAGATAAATGCAACAGAAAAATGATGCTGTTTCATCTGGATATAATAACACCAGGCGGAAGGGCAATTAAGTCAAACTAATATTCTATATACCCGTAGCAGTGGCAGATTCTTAACTATACAAAATAGACAGCTATCTGGAACTGCGTGTTGAGGCGGAATTGTAAACAAATCGGTTGAAAAGCTTTATTTTCATAGTTACCAAATAAATAAATGAAAAATAAAAACTCTAAGAAAAAGATAAATAACAGGATAATATTAATAATTTATCAAGTATAATTGATAAGATTCCTATATGCTTTATTGAGTTCACGTAGTTATAAGAAAAATAATGAAGCTGACCATTGGCTTCAATAACAGTAATAAAATTGACCATTGCCTTCAATAACAGTTATTGAACTGACCATTGGTTTCAATTTCCCATATTGGGCACAAATATGGGTGTCTGATAGTTTCGAATCGTAATAGATACAGACAAATATATTTTCAAACATTAAAGAAGGAAGAACGATTTACACAAAACAAATTATTAACTTGTTAAAAATATGCGAAAATGTGAAACTAAGTTGCTCTTGTTATAAAAAGAGGGGTCTCAAATGTTCCCAGCCTACTACAGGAGAATATCTAAATCTGCCTGAAGTCCCGATAAAGGAAAAAAAAAAAAAAAGCCTGATTTGGTAGTTGGGATAAACTCACACCTTGAAGTCCAAATTCAATTCTGTGATAAGTAGTTCCATAATTTTTATGCAAGGCAAACGAAAGCTGTGCCGGCGTCTTGGCATAGGGGTAACGCGTCCACCCCGTGTTCTGCGTGTCCTGGGTTCGAGTCCCGGTTAGGCATGGTTGTTCTTCTGCGTTCTGTCTGTCAGGTATGTGAATGCCCTCCCCCCTGCAAAAAGGGGTTGTGCACGCGTATGAAGTAGCTAAGTCGTATTCTTGACCTCAGCTGGCGATACTGAATAAACAAGAGACTCTCATTCGGCTTAAATCGCTGACAGATAACCGTCAGCGGACTTGTAAAGTGCCATACGTCACAACAACAACACGATAGCTGTTCCTTAATCTAACAGATGCTCCCATGTCCATTTTCCTTTTATAAGCGTAAGGGAAGCAATTTTTTGTAACTGAAGGGTCTTCCATTCTTTGAAGAAAATTTTGTGTCTTTTATTTTTTTAAAAATCTCTCTGCCTATGAACACCCTACCAAGACCGCTTGAGCAAAATGAATGAAATTCGGTATACGGACTTTACACCTAATTTGTAGATTTCAAATGTTCAACTAAATCAATTCAGAGGAATTCTGTCTGACTTGGAGTACAGGTAAATGCGAATACAATAACTAGTAAACGAAAAGAGGTAGATAGATAAAATTTGGTACACAGGTTTAGCATAAAACATCGATCGATACATAGGAAGTGTGAAATCAAATCCACCATGGAGTTTATCGCCGTCGGTTACTTAGATACACTGGTGTGCAAAACTTAAGCAACAGGTATGTTTTTTGCCATAACTTCACGAGAAATCATCTGAGAGCCATACAATTCAGAAATGAGATACAGCATTTTGTTCTGAAAGAATGACGAAAGAAAGAATGACATTGTATTCATTTCTGCGCATAGTTGCGCAGAAATGAATACAATGCATACAGTATGGAATCAAACAAACAAAAAAAAAGGCTTTATTGAACTCATAGTATCGTTACACATGATTGTCTGTCCAAGAGAAAGAACAGCAAACAGATGTTCCTTAGTATGGGATATGCCCTCTCCTTACTGCAATGGTTGCTTCGCACCTTCTCCCCATACTCAGCACCAGATTGTCCAACAGTTCTTGAGGTAAGAGGTATTCCGCAATCAGCATCTGTTTAAGTTGTCAGGTGTTCCCAGGAGGATGTAATCGTGCCGCAAGGCGTCTCCCCAAAGCATACCACCAAGTTCTATCGGATTTAAATCAGGGGAGCACGCCGGCCAATCCATTCGAGTAATGTCTTCACTTTCCAGGAGCTCTTCAACAGCATGAGTCCTGTGTGGCCGTGCATTGTCATCCATAAAAACGAAGTCTGATCCAATGGCACCTCGGAACAGACGCACATGGGGAAGGATCACCTCCTGACAATAGCGATCTCCAGTTACAGAACCTCTGTCGTAAACGTGGAGCTCAGTCCGCCCGTTCATCATAATGCCTCCCCAGACGACAACTCCAGGACCACCGAAACGGTCTCTTTCCGTGATGTTACTGGGATGAAACCGTGTCCCGACCTCTCTCCAAATCACCTGCCGTTGGGAATCGCTTGTAAGTTTTATCTTAATGCAGCCCATATTAAAATCATTTTAAAATGCTCTCTTATTTCCTGATCAAATTCTACCTTTTATTATTTAATTATTGGGCCATGAGCTCTGTAAAAATGCTTAAATTTGCACTTTCACACGCTCCGAGTGAAGGGATAAAAATCTGTCGATCTAAGCGAATTCTTTTTAAGATTTTCTGGATTTCCCTATCCTAAATCGATACGTGAACAGAAATCCCTATCAGAATCTCATGGTATATAATATATCTGGGATAAATATTTCTGCCTTATTTCGCTCTTTTCTCTCTACGCTTATGTGTCATTCTGTGAAGCTAGGTATCTTGTTCCTCGTCGCTACTTGATGAGCATAAATTATGCCTCCCGGGATGGAATAAGGCGAAGTTTAAAAAATTCAAAATGTTTCCTCTCTTTTAAGCACGACTCTGCTTCAGAAATGTGTGTTTACACACACGCACACACAATTTGCTTCATAGTCTTATGCAATAGTTACAAGTCACAGTCAACAATCTTTTTCTATCATTTTCTCATCCACACGTGAATCACCGTCAAGCGAATGATACCGGAAAGTCGCCGTGAATGCCTCTTTCGAAGAACAGGAATTCAGATTTGAAATCACATTCCTATCAGTCGTAGAGTTATCATTACATTATTATACAATGGCAAAAAAATCATTTACCGGTGTCTCAAGTAAACATTATCGAATATAATCGAGTATCAACAGAAATCTATATCTGATACAGCAAAACGATTATTTATTTAACTCTATTTTTTCATTCAAGCAATTCTAAATGTAGTGATCATTGAAAAAATTAGCCAATTCCTTCTTTTATACTAGGGGACGTGGTGACCTGGTGGTAAAATCTCGGCTTCCGAACCGGAGGGTTTTAGGTTCGAGACCCGATTTCATAGATGAACCGTGGTCTGAGAGGATCTGGTACACGTTAAACGTCCGAGCCAAACGTCGTCCCGCTGGTGCTTTGCGGTGTGGAGAGGGAGGTGCCAGCTCAGGTGTCCTCCTCGTCATCTGACCGCGATTCAAGATTACAATGTCCGTCCTAAAATTGCCCTAGTGTTGCTTTAAAGTGGAACGTTAGTATAACTAAGATAAACATTATCCTATACTAAGAAAAAACGAAGAAGTAAAAGTGTGCTTGTTTTATTTATTATCAAAATATTGTCCATCAAATTCCGTAAAAAAATTCCAAAACCCAGTACTGTCATAAAAAAAAATTACTCGGAAAAAATGCGCAAGCTATTAATTTTGTTTACTTATTTAAAAAAAAAATCGTACAAGGCAACAGTCATTTTCTTTAGAAAGCAAATCTTTTTTAGCTATTAGAAAGCATAATGATCTGCAAAAAAAAAAAAAAAAGTTTAATAATTACTCCCCTTTCTCGTTAATGCAACATTAACGATCCCTTCTGCCAACCTTCGGAAGAGCGTAGGTGGGATTTCACAGCCAAATATAACTCGACGAATCAATACTCGGTTTGAGGGAAACAATGTTTTCTTTTCTCCAACTCCCGCTGTGCGATAAAAGTTTTGTGAACGAAATCTGATCTGCGAATTCAGTCCTTTTTAAAGCAGACGTTCCTTTTCAAAGAACGGCCCTTTGTCTGCGTTTTTAACTAATTACCTGAGGCTCCATTTTGATTTATTGTCAGAGTTGTTAATCGATGAAGAATAGGCTGGAAAATTGTGTCCGCTTTTATGAAATTTTGGTCAAGGAAATGGGTTTATCGTTTTAACATACAAAAAATTCTTCTTTGGAAAAAGGATTTAGGTGTTGATTGAAAGTGATTTTGACGACGCCACTGATAATGCGGGAGCTTATATAAATCTTGTTAACTAAGAAAATGAAACTTTATATTAGTGTAATCTTTCCTTAAGAATGAACTCATTCCATTTTAAATTCTAATTCTACTGGCTTTTAAAAATATTTTAAGGATTGAATATAATAGGTTTAGATTTAGAATGTTTCTAGATTGTCTGTACATGTATTAAATTTCTAAAATGTTTTGAACTATTTTTAGGATTCATTGTTAATAACTCCGTGCGCGTTTGTTTTTCACACTCAAAGTTGTAATATTTCGCGCATTCTCTTTTCAAATAAATAAATAAGGAAATATTTAATGATATTTTAATATCATCTTTTTATTCTCAGTTCTAAAAGCTGGAAACTAATTAATTTATAAGAACCTTTATATGTAAAATGAAAACTTGTTACAATTTTCAAACGTCTATACATAATTAGAATTTTAAAGAAAATCAATGGAATCTTCGGTAGATGGCGAAATGAATTTATTATGGATAAATGATGCATAGTTTGATTAACAGTGTTCATAGAGATATTACTTTTTGATATTTATCTTCCAACTCTTATTTGCAGTTATCACAAAATTGCGCATTAAATTTTTTATAGAATGGTAAAAGAATGTTGCATGCCTTTTAGATTTCTGACCTTTTTTATTTCTAATTCTAAATTTGATATACTACTACAATAACCCCCGGGAGAGGGGTCCTCGAAATGAAGATGAGATGCTTCCGGTATGGCGGATGGATCTCTCCACTTTGTTGGGTACATAAATAGGTGGTCTGTCTCCTCCCATGATAACGGGACGTACTTCCTTCGGGAAGGGATGTAACTTGGCCGGTGATCGCCCTTAGGACTCAACCACAGTTCCTGCTAATGTTGTTATGGCGGTCCGGTCATTCAGTATTCTTTATCCGTGTGCCTTCGGGCGGGTTGGAGAGTCAGTGATATGACTATATTACTACACTTATAATTAACAGGTTATTTTGAATTCAATGAAATTGGAGGAAAAATCATTGTGGATAATGATAGTTTTAATAAAATATTACATTACCTTAAAAATTTAAAAACATTGAAAAAATTATGGAAAATATGTTTAGCCTTTTACCAATACTTCTAAGATTCTTCGCACTTTTGTTGAATGTTGCTCTCTTATGCGAAAATGGATAGTAAATGAGCATAACAGTCAATCCTATTTATACGGCTTAATTCTTGTGACTAGCTGTAACGGGGGTGACTAGATGTAATTAAAAAGTATACACTTACGATTTTGGTCTCAAGACAGTATACTCAATTTCATTTATCTTCCTTGCAGCTTTTTCAAATTATCATATCACATCATATTCACAAATGCATGGATTGAAAAATTGAAGAATACATTTCAAATTTAGATACAAATGTACAATTTGGAAAAAAAAATCGTGTATTAAAATTCATTCATCTAGTTTTTAGCTTTTTAATCGTATTCGTATTTACCTCACAATGATAATTACTTCTTCAATATATTTTATATCAAATATGAGGGCAATCTGCAGTTTAACTGATAAAAATATAAGAAAAAATTTATTTATAGAAGCTTCTTTATTTTTATCTTATGCGTATTGCAAACGGATAAAGAAAATTACAGATTTCATCTAAATGGACTTAATTCAAAATTTGATTGGAAATGCGCCTTTTTGGTTTAAAGAAACGCATATCCACTTTTCACCCATTTAAATTGTTCAGATTTTAAGTTATGTCAGACAAAATTTAAAAATGTTTTTAACGATAAAAAAAGATGAAACTAAAACAAATTGATTAATCAAAGTTCACAGATATGGAATACAGTTACAAATATGATAGGAACTGGTTTATTTCGCTTTTTTGTTTAAGCATTTAAAATTTATTTTATAGTTTTTGGTGTTTATAAGGGATATTAGAAGAAATTTGGAAATTTAGCGTCGTCTATAATTATTCTAAGTTCCAATTTCTGGATCCGTATTTATATGATGCCAAAACAAAAGTTAGTTGCAATTAATATGGAATACTATTTGATTCTCGCCCTATTAGATACTCTTCCGTTCAATTTTTGTCTCACGTGTATGTGTGTTTCGTGTCGTTTTCAACCTTATTATTTTATTTTAATTTAGTTAAAGAGTAATCCGAATTTGCTTTATTCTTAAAGGTAATCTTCTCCTCCTTTCATCTTTCCACTCACCCTTGTTTTGACGAATCAAACCCATCTGAACACATGTGCAAAAGCTCGGAGGATTTTGGAATTCGTTGGCAAACAGTATTTGATATACATAGTTTTTAAAACAAATATACTAGAGTCTGTTAAAGAATCTTATAACGGAAATTTTCTTCTTGTTTTCTGTGTTCAGATGATGAACCTTCTCATGTTCATTATCTGAAGAATCAGATGATTCAGAATACTAGTTATTCAAGTGAAAGAATATGCCGTGAAGAAATTGAAATATTGCTTCTCTGCGTAGTTAGTATCATAGCAAGGAAGAGAGTTTTACAGACAGCCTCGAAGGTTGCTGCATCATGTCGAGCCAATGACCCCGGATATGGCGACAGACTTGGCGACGTGGGCGATTTCTGATGTTTATTCTAAAACTTTCGATAGCTTATTACAAAAGTTATAAAAACCGGAGATGCGGGTAGAAAAAGTAATTAAATGCATTCTGCCTTTGGAATGTTGAACCTCAGGGATTTCTTTTTACGCATTTTCTGCTGATTTGGTACTTTAATAACGATTTGTTGCTTCTTTGTTACTGATTTCTGAAAAACTCGTTTTTATGTGCACTTCATCTGTGTTTATCGTGTTTTCCTGTAAAATAAAGCATTATTATCTGTTAATGTGCTTGCTGAGCTGTTAAGCGCTGTACATATGGATTTGGTGCCTTCCATAGTAATATGATATTTTTATAAATGTTAGAAAGCATTCCATATATTTCGTAGATATTCTATGGACAATAATTTATTGACTTTTCGCTAAAATTGTTTCCTGAAGTAGGCGTATTGTATTATAGTCCCATATACTGGTATTAATGTATCACTTCATGATACTTATTTCAATGAACAGCTCTATTTTATGAAAAATTATGAAATATTCTTTAGTTGTAACTCATTCAGATTACATTAAAAACATATTTTTAAATCATTATTATTTTTCTGAGTTGCAAAGGAGGCATTTTATTGAAAAATGTATTAATAAAATTTTTCAGATCTCAACATTTTTTGTTAGATGTTAATGGTAATTCATATTTGTGTCATTTCCTCTAAACTGAAATTTATTGAATTAATTTTTGACGTCTGCAGTACTTTTCTTTTATTTCGCATACGATACGGTAAAAGAAGCAAACATTAGAAGGACTCAATTAAATATTTTTCTTTATTTTTATATTTTCTATATTTTAATATATTTAATGTATATTAAAAATAATATATATTAAATATATTTGAAATTATTTCGTGGTATATTTTATGTATAGTTTCCTGTTATACCGGAAAAAATGCCAAATGTAATGAAAAAAAAAATCCATTTTGCTTGTTGATGGATTTAGTTAGAAACATGTTAATTACTCATTTATAATTTCATAAGAAATAATGCCAAAATTTAATTCATTTCTTCGTAGCGTTTTATACTTATCGTCTTCATACTTTCATTCACCTTTTGACACTCAGAAATCTGTTGCTGTTTTTTAATTTAGGAATTAATGCGATATGACAAATTTCATTCAACTAGTTTGCGCTTCAACGCGATGAAGCTATTGTTGTTCCCATTCTTTCTTTAAATCACTTGATGAAAAAATCTTTGCTTGAAAACTGCGCCATTTTGCAGGAGTTATACATATGATGCAAGCATATTTTAAAGGATAGAAATGTCCAACTCAAAGTAATTTCGTAAACATTTTTAATTAATTAATAATCAAGCAAGCTTTCATTAATTTTGCCTTTATCCACGTAACTACCGAAAATAACATAACAATATTATAACACAAAGAACTATTTTTTTATACAAAATATGAAAATGAAAAATGGAAATGAAATATGAAAATGAAGTTCGAAATACGAAATATGAAGAAAATATTGTAATCGTCAAAAAATTCGACCTCGACATTTGGACGAATATTTATATTTCAGAGCTCTATGATTCCGAATAACTCATTTTTGGTATTATGCCTTTTTTATTTTTGAATAGAATAACTCAAAAACGCTTTTAACTAAGCGGAAAAAATTTAATTTATGGACTTTAGACTAAATGTGTATATTTCTGTAAAATTTTGAATGAAACCAATTTGTAGTAAATCTGTTTGTACAAAACGTAAAGAACTAGTAAGAAAAAAAAATGGTGCACAGGTAGAGTACTTAAATGAGGATTCTTATCAAATTTTGAACCAAATATGACAAACGGTTGACCATCTGTCGGTGAGAATGTTTACATGCATGTAAACATATTAATTCATCAATGCAATAGCTTACATGAAAGAAATTGATATTCATGATATTGTGACTAAATTTGTAGTTTCGTGTCAAATGTTAGTTTTTAAATATCAGAAAGAAAGCGACGAAGCTACAGAATAGATTCAATGCAAAATAGATTCCTAATAGATACTATAGATTCAAGAAAGTGTTAAATTTATGACGAAAATCTATATTTTCTAACTATTGTTAGTCAATACCATACGTCTTTACCCGAAGTTCACAATGCTTTGAGGGGGGGAGGGGGGAGGAGGATTCTTAATGCAGAGCGTACGAGAAAGTTTCACGGGGACCATTCTCACTAATGTATTTTAGAAAGCCATTTTTATCAACGAATTAGAAAGAAAGAAATAAGAAAAAAAAAAAGTCCGAAATCAAAACAATAAACCTAAAAGCATGAGTCTCCGGGAACAGTTAAAAAAAGATTATAAAGCTCAATGAATTTTACTAGAAAATATCCCAAGCTTTTGTCATATTAAGGATCTTTGTCTTGTAATCGCTTTTGTTATCTAATTTATTTTTTGTATAATTAATATTTTGTATTTCTTTTACTTATTATGATATTTGTTTTTATTTCATGTTCTTTTCTGTAATCGCTTTTGTTATCTAATTTATTTTTTTGTATAATTAATATTTTGTATTTCTTTTACTTATTATGATATTTGTTTTTATTTCATGTTCTTTTCTTGTTTTACTCTCATCACGGTTTTACGACTTTCCGTTCAATCTCAGAATTTCAATAAAAGATTATTTTTACTTTTTAATGCATTGACGAAGGAATATTTTTTTAATTGCAATTGTCATTTTCCAATTTTTACTTTCGCGTAAGCAAAGAGAAAATATTGTAATCGCCACAAAAATTCGAACTCGAAGTTTTGACGATTCTCCATGTTCCTTGAGTGGGAAAAATCCATTTTTCGAATTAGTCTGTCAATTTGTTTGTCTGTCTGTAAACAACAACAACAAAAAAAACAAACTACGTTTTGTGCTGGATTTGCAATACAGATTTATCGATGGATTAAATTTGGTATATGGACTTTCTAACCAAAATAATTATAAAATTTGAAATTTTCTGTCACATTTCGAGTGAAATCCATTCAGAACTAATATGTTTGCTTGTTGTTTCTAATATACGCGAATTCGTTGACTACAAAACGTAAGGAGATAGATAGATAAAATTTCATATATATATTTTACATCTAAAGTATAGTTATGTATCAAATTACAAACCAAACCTGCCGAAGGGTTAACCTTTTGTCAGTCTATATTTTCATAAGAAAGTTAACGCTATTAATCAAATATTGAAAAACTTAAATATTTGAAAATTAGTATGAGTTTTGAAAGTACTATTTTTGTTTTATGTTTTTTTTTTAATCAGTTCAAAAAATGGAAATATAAATGCAGTGTTCTGTATGTATGTACTGACCGCATCTCAGCGACTGAGTGACGAATTAATCTCCCAAGATTGTACTCTAACAGGTTGAAGGCCGCGGTGGCCTGGTGGTAAGGTCTCGGCTTCGGAACCAGAGGGTTGCAGGTTCGGGACCCGATTCCACCGAAGAACCGTCGTGTAAGGGGGTCTGTTGCACGTTAACTCCGTCCTGACCAAACGTCCTCCTGTTGGTGTGGTGTGGAGAGGGGGGTGCCAGCTCAGGTGTCGTCCTCGTCATCTGACCATGGTTCAAAATTACGAGGTCCGTCCCAAAATAGTCCTAGTGTTGCTTCAAACGGGACGTTAATATAACTAAACTAAACTAAACTAAACTAACAGGTTGTTTCGTATCTACTTGCCGTTGGCATAATGGCAATAATAAACAAATAGAGGAAATGCGAGAAACTTTTAGTGAGACCAATATCGTAGGTTAGTCTTTATTTCTAAAGACGTTCCTTGTGATTTTTTTTATAAAAGAGGTAAGAAAATTAAATATTTCTCCGACATTAAACGCGAGAATTAATTTTCGCTGGTTAGTCTTAAAGATTACATGCTGCTGCTGTAACGCCCTAGGTAAAACATTAAACCAAATCAACGGTAATGTTCTCCTAAATCTTAACCGTGTAATAGTCTAAACTGTCGAAGTTACATTGTGAAGAAGGTTACTTTTTATTAATTTCTTAACTGTGTTACTTTTTCTGTTATCTATTTAGATGCAACCTTACATTCGGAAATGTGTATTAATAATTTACTGATTCATTTAAAAATCCATATAATGATGTTTTCGTGAACATGTGGAATTTTTATATCAAATAATAACGATTTAATGTTAATTTCTGAGTTTAAAAACGTCATTTCGTCATATGAAGTGTAGTTATGATAATTAAAGTGCTACTGTTCCAGATTTTTAAGAATAAGATGTTCAAATAAAACGTAATTTATATATATATATATACAATATTCTGTTAAATTTATAATTCAGTTATAGTCGATATTCTAGTTCATCTTAATAATATTCTCATTTTAAAAATATTTTTTTTAAAAAGTTCTCAAATTTTGTGAATCAATCGCTTATAAAATTTTATCCTAAAAAATTTTCTCAGTTCTTAAACGAAACTTTAGATGAAATTGTTTATTAAGTTTTTAATGGAATCAAAAAGTGCTAGAATTCTCAAATTTTGAAAAGCTTGTGCGTTTTTGATGACTTAACATCTTTTAAGACTTGCAGAATTCAGTAATCAATACTTTATCTTTATACTATTGAAATTATTGAAATAATATAAATATTAAATACTGGTATTTACTGACTTAATTCTAATGTTTACTGATGAATACTGACTTAATATTTATATTATTTATAAACTAACAAATTGAAAATAGAAAATCATTAGAATAAAAAATTATGTTTTTAGTATATTAATAAATGTAAGTTTTTAAAAAAGTGTTTTAAAATTAAATTTATTAAATAATTGTATATAGAGAGAGACAAATATAATTCCAAAAAATTGATGTCTTTAACAATTAAGTTTAAAATATGAATTATATTTTTTGATGATCATATTTAATTTTCTTCGCATGGAAGAGAGTATAAAATATATTGCTTTTTCTCGAAAGTATGTTTCAGTTGTGTGCTTAAGGACCGTAAACTTTCAATCTTTTTTTAGTTACTCAAGACGTTTGAAAACTGCTGCAGTTATTTTTCTGTTTTTACTTTTGTAATGTCTTAGCGCCAAGAGAAGGCCAATGCCATTGTTACCATAGAGA
>JAPMOR010055042.1:0-29793 GCA_026543865.1 Argiope aurantia | reverse complement strand
CATAAAATAAAGAAGTTTCTAAATACATTTTTCGGAAGTTACGCTGACTTCTATATTTTTTGCATTTATTTATGCCATTTTACATATTTAAAAGGTATTATCTCGAACTCTAACATTTGGTAGAATTTTCTTCTTCCTAAATTAAAACTAAAGCATTTTTTTTTTCAAATTTGCAATAATAATTTCTCAATATATTCTGCAGTTTCTGAAATGGGGAATAAGTAATCTATTCCATTAAAAGAATTCTGTAGTTATTTGAATGCTTCGCAATGCCAAAAGAATTCGAAAATTTCATTTTATTTATCAATTAAACTACAATATTTAAACAGCGAATATGAATACAGCTTATTGTTTAGCTCAGGTAGTAGATATTATATTTTTTAAGCTATCAGAAATTATTTTAAGCAAATTATTTGAAAAGCCTCTGAACTAAAATAATTTTGCTTTATTTCTCTCTTTAGCTCCCCCCCCCCTCATTCAATAAAAAGAAAGTATTTTTTTCATAATTTTTTTTAAATCTTTGTTATTTAACTGGTATGATTTGGTTTTATAGGTGTTTTTCAATCCTTTCTTATGCAATAATTCAAAAATATAACTTATTAGCTGTTATTAGGCGCGTTGCTACCGCAAAAGAAATAATTTTGGAAATATCATTTGAAATTTGAGATAGCTGTCATGCTTAATTAGGAATGATAGAAAGAATGATATTGATTTTCTTGATGAATACATTCATTGAAATTGAATGATGTATAAAGGAGAAGTATAAATAATATTTATTCTTTTTTTATTATTCAAGTCCATTAGGGTAGAGAGTATTCTGTTTTTCCGTCTTCAGCAAAAACAAACAAATTTCGTGGTTGCCTGACTTCTGAACATCCAACATACAACTGGTCTGGTGAAAAACATGGTTTTCCTGTAATCAAAGCAATAAGTTGGCAAAGTTTTATCATCATTGGAAGAACAGTACGGCAGTGCATGAAATACGAACAAACAAATATTCATTTTTATATAATAGATCTAAATCGTTTTTCAAAGAAAAAAAATCATTCGCAGCGTGGTCGTATATCTTAATTAAGGAATTTCACAAATCATCTTTTAAACTAGCCACTATGCTATAGTAAAACTATTATTATTTAATAACCACTTTGTCATTTTCACGGTTAATGAGATGTAAAACTTCGGGGTAAGAAAGTGATGCGGTTATTTCAAGGGCTTTCCTTTACAGAAAATGTGAAGAAAACCCCCTAAAATGAACCTCAAGTGCAAGCAAACCTCATCTTTTACACTCCGATAGCAAAATATTTAAATCGCTGCACGGATGTAATTGCTGTAACCAGGAACGAATTGAAACGAAGAGAATCAATATTTATTCGCAGCGCTTGAATTGTAAGAGGTAAATACACTAGATTGCGGAAATCGTAGGATATAGCTGAAAATGGATTAACATCTAATCCACTGAAATGGCGAGTACACAGCCTGTGATTTAACTCACCGGTGTTGGCAATTTACAAATATCGTTTCAACTATTCCCTTCCATTTTGCGGGTTCTGCTATTATGAACTGAGTTAAGCTCATTTTACTAACACATATTTGAGTTATAATATAATATCAATTTTGTTGACCACATTTTGATTTTAATTAAATCGCTTATATATAATCTTGTGTTCACAATTCCTGTAACAAAATAGTTTTAAACATCAAATTGGGAAAGATATTCAAAACATGTTATTCAATTATTAGCCGCCTTTGGTGACCACTTTGTTCGTCTAGATTATTGATTCTTTAGGCTGTTAAATTATTAATATGGATGCTTTTCTTCAAAAAAAAAACAATTCTCTTTATAATTTGGTTTGATTAAAATACATGAATTCGATTAAAATAGTTTATTGTAAATAATAAAGTGTAATATTAAATAAAAGTGGATATGAAACTCCCACTGCAAATTGAGTAACTAGCAAAAGTAGTGCTTGAATGTGTCGATGTTTGAATCTCATAAAAACATTGTTTTAGATAGTGCATCAAATTGAATTAAAAATATTTTTGAAGTCAAAGGAAAAAAATGTACGAAAATGAAATTGATACAGTTAAAAAGATAAGGTATTAAAAGGTTTTTTTAGTCGTAAGATAATACAAAAAGTATTTGTATAAGATAATTGTTTTAAAATATTTGAGTATCAATTTACGTTGGCAAATCATAACGATTACGGCTAGATTTAAGTAATAAGCTCTATTTCTGTGCCACGTACGTTAACGTTTTACATGTATATAAATTCTAAACTCTTTTGTGTATTGTGTACATAAACAATCCTAATGTAATCGAGTCACATAAGATTGTGATTCCTTTAAAAGATATGCATCTGGGTTGAATCATTTTAGTGTCTAGGGAATAGTATATTTATATATTTAATTATACTCTCCGGTAATGAAATTTCGTTTTCTGATTTTTCATGTAACTCGTGCAGATTATTTGCTGAATGTTTCTTCATTTTTACAAGGAATGAAAATCACGCTATTGAACACAGGATTAAACAAAGAGGATTGGTTTCCCCAAATTCTTTTGAATTTAATAATTTTTTTCCCTCTTCTCCATCCCCAAAAAATTCAGAACTTTAAGTATACACGCAAATATTTTGCGGACATTGGTGAACTGTAGTTACGAAATGCATATCTTTGTTGCAAATGTAACGTTTTACTGAGCCTATCACGCTATTGTGTATTTCGGACAAAGAAATGTGACACAAAATTGCAGTTGCAATCACAAGATGAAGTACCGAATATCATTGATAGAAATTGCATTCTGAAGCTATTGCGTTTGCATTCATGCGACTAATAGAGCGACGAATGGTCAATCGTTTGACGGAAGTGACATAAAACTTATATTTCGATGCTTGAATGGCCTTCTTTCAAAATTGAAGAGAAATATGCAAATTTGGTCTTAATCCTATATACCAAGTTTTAGTCGTCTAAATGAGACAGAATGACAGGCTCAATGCCAAAAATGTGTCTTTCGGATTAAGAAAGACCTGAAACTTGCTGGTGCTTCAAAATCTCAATTTCGAATTGTTCCCCGATTGCAATGCTTCTTATAAACTTCTATACGAGATATCGTATCAAAGATCTATTGCTAAGGATATGCAAAAATATACTTTTGAAAAATGAAATTTACAAAATTTAGTAGAGTTTAGTTTAGTTATATTAACGTCCCGTTTGAAGCAACACTAGGGCTATTTTGGGACGGACGTCGTAATTTTGAACCGCGGTCAGATGACGAGGACGACACCTGAGCTGGCACCCCCCTCTCCACACCACACCACACCAGCGGGAGGACGTTTGGTCAGAGCGGATTTAACGTGCAATAGACCCCCTTACACGACGGTTCTTCGGTGGAATCGGGTCTGGAACCTGAAACCCTCCGGTTCCGAAGCCGAGACCCTACCACCAGGCCAACGCGGCCCCAAAATTTAGTAGAAAACCCACGTAAGTTACATAAGTTTTTTTTTTTTTTAAATTTTAGGATGTTATAAATTGTGAATATTTTTGGTATTTATAATGAAAAAATATTAAAGTTTCACTCAATTTTTTTAAATTAATTAAATTTTAAAATTTACTTCGAAGTATACATTTCCGGATTGTAAAGTATATCTGTGTCAATTTTGGTGGCTAGAAGTCTGATTGTATGTTCCGTAGGATATCGACTCGTAAAATTTAAAGCAATTATTAACAAAAAATTTTATTTAAAAAATTTACGAAAGTACTTTTTATTAATATAAATTTTTTTAAAACATGAACGATACATTATAACATGGTACATACTTAACAACTCGTTGCATTGTGTTGTCAGATTATTTTTATAGGTTAAGAGATTATGAAGTTAATCAAGAAGTTATGATTTATTTATATTGTATTTCCGGAAATATTTTTTATGCAAAATACGTCAGAATTTTAAACACAAAAGCACGTGTCTTATTCTTCGTGAATATGAACAGAATGCAATCGTTTCTTTTGCATGTATAGCTATCACTAATTAATTTCATCCTTCGATTTTGGTTTTGTCCCCGAATCCGTTCGAGTTAGTGCTTAGACGAACGGGCTATTTTGGGATAGTTCGGTCTCAAAGATTAATGAATTTTAAAACAAATAAAAACAAAGAATCGAAATATTTTTGTGCTATTAAAAATTATTCACATATTATAATTAATTAAACTCCGTTTTGAATACTTCATGATGTAATTTACTTATATTTAAGATATATATAATACATATAGGATATTTTAAGCAAATATTTAACCGTGCATGAAATTATTTTCAGAATCAATAGTTTTATAAAATTCTCGAAATAGTTTATAAATTTTCATAAATTTGAGCAGGAACGAAAGTGTGAAGAATTTTTTTAAAGTAAACTTAAGCTCAAAGAGGACAAGAATTTTTAATAAAGTATAAAGCAAGTACAACATGCATGTATGAATCTATTATAAGTTTAGAGTAAAGGATAATTATTGAGCCAATTCCCATGATGTGGCGTTCTGGGACAAATGTAGCATAACATATTTAATATTTAACTGTACATTGCTTTAATATGATGTTGTGATATCACTATTTTCAAATTTTTTCTTAACTTTTCTTGTTTCATGATTCTAATTTTGTAACCGATTTTTAACTCACTTTCCAATATTCAAAAATTTTTGAAATTTTATATGAATTTGTATCATTAATTACATTAATGCTTTTAAAATTTAAGTATCAGTTAATTGATTAATTCTATATAGTATCTTTTGTCAAAATGTTTAGAAACAATAGCATTAAAGGATTTAATAACTTTTTTTAAAGATTTTAATATTAAAATCATTATGACAAAAACAATCAGTTTAACAAGGATTATTACATTAAAACTTAAAACCTTCAAAAATGTAAAATTTTAGAAAACACTTTATTTTTTGTCAATATTTTTTATTATTTCAAGTGATTTATAATTTTTAGATTAATGGTAACAAAATTTATTTAGTCTAAAATTGAAAACCTAAATTTCTGTTCAATAATAATAATTATTTTTTTAATTGCAACAGATAAAAAAATTTGGAAGATTTTAGAAATATTAATTTTGCCATTTTTTTTCCAAAAATAATTAGAATTCTGAGACTTAAATCAATGTTAATTCTTATAGTTCATTTATATGAAAATATCTGAAAAAATTTAAAAACCTTATTTTGATTGGAAAACGAATATTAAGGAATAGGAAACACTTGCATCAACAAAAATAAAAGTATGACAAAAAGGCATTTTTAAAGTTTGTAAAAGTCTAAAACAAAAGCTAATAATATAAGAGTAGGAACAGAAAGAAGTTTTCAGAATTATTACTTTCACTACTTTACCTAGTATTCAAAATATTTATTAGCAAATAGAGAATATTTTCAATGTGTCATTTTCTTAACACTAACAATACCAACAACAACAAAAAAGAGCAAGAAAAAGCAAAATATTAGATTTCAAAATTTCAAAGTATAAAACACATTGTACAAAAATTAATATTGATATTGAAAAAGCTCTTTTTTATGGATGCTATTTTGTTTGTAATGAAAACTTAAAAAGAATATAGACCAAGAAGAAACGTAGTAAAAGAAGATAAGCATTTTAATTGAAGAATATATTTATTCAAAAATATATTCTTCAGTTGAAATATATTTTTCAAAAGAAAGACCAAACGAGCCGTGTTTCTTCAGCTGCAAAATTTGGTAATTGATAGTACTTAGAAAATTTCAAATATTTTAAGCTTATTTAAAATGAAATCTAAAAATTAAAGTTGAGCTTCTCAACAATATGAACCAATGTAAAATGCAAAATATTCGAATAAATAAAGAAAAAAAAATGTATGAAAGCAAAAATTTCTAGAAAGTTACATAAAAGAATTATAAATATAAAATTATCCAGTAAACAATCATTGAATACAAATAAGTGCACGTGATGCCATTTTAAATAGCATGAATGCGATAGAAACAACTATTATCATAATAATTTATCTATTACTGAAATATGTTTATCGATTAACTGTTTCTCTTGAGTTTCCGGGACATAACCCATGAATTATATTCTGTTGATTTAAATGAGAATTTTTATTGTAACTTACAATTCACTTTTAGTTCCAGTTTTTAAAGAAATAATGTAATTTTAGGTAAAGTGATTGTAACAGCAACAAAAAACGAAGTATATTAAAAGTCTTTAAAAATTCAAATTCAATAATTCATTTATTCAACAAAATGCTTTTATAAAGTGAACTTCATTCAAATGATCAAAAAATTTTTCATATGAAAGAAAAAAATTAAATGATTTATAAAAAATAATTACTATTTTAACATAAAAAAAACGTATTTTTTCATTGCCAAATAACTACACTTTCACGAAAAGAGTTCATAATTGAATTACAATTTTACTAAAGTGCATTTACATTAAAAAAATAATCGTTTGTGTTTAGATGAGGAAATATATTTTCTTTCTGAGAGTTGAGATATAAAAAGGAAAAATGACTTTCTTATGAGATAAAAAAGAATTAAAGATTTTTACAATACTAAAAATAATATATTCATAGAGGTCTAATTATTTAAAAGAATAAACTGCATTTTACAACTTTTTCATGGCATAAAAAACAAGTAACCATCTGAATAAATGTTTTAACTTTCTAGTTATAAAGTATGAATCTTTTGTTTTTATATAAATTCTCTTCATAGAAAGCAAATGCTTAGAAATTGATTACAGCCAAATAATATTCGTTTTTAAAATTATATCGGATTTTACTATTACTGCAAATTTAAATATCAAATTTTCCGCATTTTGTTAAGCGGCAGAGATACATCGCTATATGAAAAGAAGTTAAACAGAGATACAAATCCTAAGTATTTGAGATATTCTAAACATTTAAAGTAGTTAATTTCTATCTTTCTGTGTCTGACAAAAATCAAGCAAAAATATCGTGAATTGAATATTCAGACGTCTGAATCTTTCATATGGACGCGGAAAATCCTTCCATTGTGTGCATAATAAGAAAATAACAAACTCGATAAGAAATAATGACCCAAAGAAAAAAAAAACGAGATAGAAATAGTCAAGCATAGTTAAAGATTACTTAAAGATAGCACTTTCAGAAATCAAGAGCTCACAATACAGCAGGAAATCATTTTAAAACATCTTCAGCAACACAATAGCGATCAGAGTGCAGCTAGAAAGCTCGTTTCGCTCCATAGAGAGAATTCCTTAGTCTGACTCTTTAGCTGTCTTGTATTTATACGTTTTTTCAGATAGGACATAGAATTTTGCAAATGTAGTCCTGGATGTAAGATATTACCATACTTCTTATATTTTCCATTGTCCTTTAATGTCACAATTCGTTGCTAAACGATTGCCAAACTTGTCCCCAAAGTATTCTGAAACATGGTTTGGCATTATTGACTTGGGATCCATTAATGATATTTGGAACTTGCTCTTCTTACTATGAGTCTAAATGAGCAGACAAACAAAATTACAAATGTGTAACAAAAATTCTTGATTCAAGAAAAATTCTTTTAAATTTACTAAATAAAGCACCATTTTTTAAATATAAATTGAAGTCCTTTAGAAACCAAACGAAAATTTGGTAAAAAAAATGCCTTAATGACAAAATTATTTTTTAAGTTTATGATAAAGGAAATTCCAATAATAAAAAAATACGAAATATTTATAATAGTACAAAATAAAAATATTTACATTTTACATACAAATAAAAAATAAAAAATACAATAATAATACACATCAATACTAAATACAATGCAACACAATACAAAACACACACACACAAAAGATACAAAATACAAATAATACAAACACAATTAATACAATAAAAATAATACAGATATTACAATACAAAATATATAAATAACACAAAATAGTACAAAATACAATAAATAATACAAATACAAAATAATACAAAAATTGTCAGCCATTTTTTTCTTTAGTAATTAATTTTACAAATAAAAACAATGCGTATTGTAATCAATGTTAAGCAATATGTTGTTAATTGAATTAAGATTTATGAACATTAACAGCAATAAAACAATAATTTATATTATGAATCATTACATTGTTATTTATTATAGATTTTTAAATATAAAAATCAAAGTTCAGAATATAGTAACAATGCAATTATTTCAGACTAATGCTCTTGCCTTAGGGAAAACAGATGACTTTAAGAACTTTCAGCAAGCACTCTTTGAAATATGCTGTTCTGGGTTTTGTATTCAGTAATAATCTCAACGCCTTTGTCCTTTCAGTGTTTCATTTTGCTTCACCCATTCTCGGAAGACAAATGATGGCAGAGTCAAACAACGGGGACGAATTGTCTCCAAAAGTCAAACTCCGATTTCGCAAATCATTAATTAAGGCTTTAAACTGAAATAACACGTTATAAATAGATTTCGCAATTGCTTAATGTGCATTGCAAACTAAAAATTTTAGTTAATTAACTGCCTCATTTAAGTTTTTTTTTTGGTTGTCAGTAGTTGCCAAGATTAGATTAGGATTTTTCTTTTTAAAAGTAAAGAGAGGAAGAACAATAATCTTTACTTAAGTGAAACAATGTCGGGAAATATCTATATATGCTCTGCTAAATTATACATTTATTTTAGTTTTGATATAACAACTAATCCTCCTATTACATCTCATGTGTTATGCGGGCTATAATTTGTATTATCTGAGGATTTCTTTAAGTTTCTAATATATATTTATCTTTTAATATGAGAATATTCACTTATGCAGTCAAATCTCTCTAAAAGAGTACCGAGAAAAACAAAATGTAAAAAAAAGTGACTCGCATCACGAACGATATTTCTCAGAATGAGTGACGAGGTGACATTTTAACTTCAAATGTTCGATAGTGTTGTCGAATGTGACTTCGAGTGGTTTGAGCATATGCCGGCTGACGAAATTACGTGTCTAGCCAATGTTATAAGGGAAAGGTGAATATCAACGATGTCGATAAGCTAGTGAAAGAAGAAATCGAGAATTACTGAGGAGCTGAATTCTGAGTCACAGTAAAAAGCTGCGGAGAAGGTTGGTAACAAGAAGGAGAAATAATAGACTCGACAGATCGACACCATTCTAGTGAAATAAGAAAGATGAAGAAAGCGTAGGAAATTATTGCACCTTAAGTTGAGAATCATCACTCTAATAAGTCAGTAACTATGAAGTAAAACAAACTTATTTAACGATAATGCCGAGTCTCATTTACGCCAAATTTTGAATCATAGCCAAAGACAAGACAATTTTTAGGTAAAAGAATCATGTATTTAAAATAATAAATTGTATTACTATAATTTTATTTAGGAATTGTAATAGATTGATTTAATTTAATTCATATTTTTCAGTTGTATTAAAAAAAACTTGAAATTTTTAAGAAAACGCGTTTTTTTATTAATCGTTTCACTGTTTAAAAAGTCATTAATCTAGGCGAATAAGCTGGTAGCCAAAGGTGTCTAGTATATAGTAATATCGTTAGTACAACAAACAGAATAATATAGTAAATAAAAATATTTAACAATTACAATACAAATTTACAAAATATAAATGATTTTTACAAGAATTTTGACACTCTAAAATCTAATATATGAAATTATTAAATATTGCAATACTATATAAGATTAAAAAAACTCAAACAGAATCGTTTACAACATCAAACATTAGGTGAAATAAAAACGTGCCTAAAATTCAAAATGATCAAACAAAATATTTAAAAGCAGGATAAAATAAGCATGAAATGATAAATATATATATTTGTATATATAAAGAAAAAAAAAGCATTTAATTCATTGACGGAAATAAAAATTCATATTAAATGAATAATAATAATTAAAAAATAATATACTAAACTTTTTGAGCCATTCGAAATTTAATTTACGAAACAGAAAAGCAGCAATAAATGCAATTAATATGCATTTTTTCGTTATGGAGAGCTTAACTTGGTACGTATGAATTTAAAATAAAGTAATAATGAAAATAATTTTATAACTAATTAAATAAATAAAGGATCATGACTATAAAATTTCTTGACTATATTTTATAATCCATATAGTCTACCCTTCAATCAATATACACTTTTATTGATTGAATGGTGCATTATGCAAATCATCTGACATTATCTGATTATCGGTTTCTTTAAATTCTCATAACATTTTCCGAGCCTAAGTACGGACCCTTTGCTTTGTAAAATATTATTGAACCATACATTCATTTTTTCATTTGATTGCCTGAAATAAAAATTTATGGTTTATTAATATTTTATAATCAAGATTAACTTACTTGTTTGTGTAAAATAATTATTATTAAATTTATTATTAAATTATTGATTTCTACTCTTGCCAATCAATTTTCCCAATAAATCAGTGATTCAACAAGGATTACTTCATTTCACTTCTCTATACAGAAGTTCAAGGTTAGATAATATTAGTGATGAAGTGAGAAATAAAATGTTCAGAAAATTCAAAATTGGCTTTAAAAAATTGAAACATAAATAAAATTAAAAACTAATTTGAAAATTCTTGAAAAGCCACATGGCAGCAGTAGGGCTTAAAATATTTCAAAATTTAATTTGTTTCCAGTTTTTGTTATACAAAAAAGGACTAGTTAAACGATAACAATTACTGCTTGAGAAAAATAACATATGTTTGTATAATATTGATACGACAAAGTCAACTTCGAAGACAGCAATTCTCTGTTCACAATTTCTTATTACATCCAACATGCATTACACTTATGTAATAAATTAATCATGTAACCGGTAATCGGTGGGTTTTAAGTCTACTACATTTCAACTGAGAAACTGATATTTCACCACAGGGCCCACGGCGCGCCAATTTATACTTAAAAACTGGGAAGTCATCCCCGATGTTGTCATTGTTATCCGACAGCAGCAGCACCTTCAGAAAAATAATATCAATTACGAAATAACCTTCATGTGACTTTATATCGAAATTTACAGTGGAATGGGGTTTCTCAAACTTTGACATACGTGCCACTAATGGTTCATTATACTATTTTATATTATTATAGGATATTATTATAATATATTTATATTATTGTATTTTTATTTTAATATTATTATACACAAAATATTTAAATAGTTGTTTAAAATGAATGTTAGATAGAGTGACATTTAATATTTTATTTTTATCATATTGTTGCGAAATTTTCTTTACCGGGGTTCGTTTGGATAGTGGGAGTGATATGATGTAAAGAACGCTCAATCAGCAGGCAGAAGTAGAATAAAAACAACGACGTTTATTTACACGAAGACACACAGGACAGCACAAAAGCGTCAACTATATACAGCACAGAAGACGATTACCTTCACCCGAGACGTGTAGCATACACAGCAGCATACAACCAGAATCTACCGCAGACAGTAGCGCACAGCTCAGTTCAGCACTAGCTTGCCTCAGTCGCTTCCGACTCCTCCGTCTTCTACTTCTCCGACTCTGGCTCGGATTACTGACTTGACTTCGCTGCTCTCGAACTCGGACTACTGGCTTTTCCGCTCCGTCTTCGCACTGCTCCGTCCTCGGACTACTCCGTCGTCTCCTTAGCAGCGGCGGTCGCTTCCTTTTATAGGTCTCAGGAGGCGGGGCTAGAAGCCTCTCAACCAATCAAGAACGTTCGAGGCGTATCTAGGTTCCTACTGGACGGATCGGGAAAATTCTCGAAGTTTCGGGTATTATCTATTTTGGCGCCAAAGTGGCCAAATTCGTCGCCAAGTCGCCAAATGGTCGCCAAGCTCTGGGACCTCCGACGCGCTAGTCCCATTCAGATGATTGTAAAACGTTCTTTCTATTGATGGAATAAACTATGCTGGGAAGCCGAATTGCAGGTTTGTAACTATATATATATTCCATTTTTGAATCCTCGCTTTAATTTCAAAGCATTTAGTACGTTTAAACATAGCGTCATTCTAGTTTCATTTTTCTCCTATTGAATCATATTGGAAATGTTTACAATAAATTTTCATCCATGAAGTCAATCACTAATATATTTTAATATTTGTTGTTATTATTCATGATTTGCCAGAATATGTTTACGGAAACATCAGGTGAGTATTGAAAAAAGGTTCAACACGTCGACTGATACAAAACGATATTTTTTTCCATAAGAAAACTCGCCAAACTAATAGAAAAAGTCGGAGCTAATGAGTACACAAGTAACAGCTCCTATAGAAAATAGAAATACAATAAAATAGTTGACAGCAACAGGGCACCGAGTTCATCTAGGAAATTCATTCATTTATTAGTGAAAAGAAAGACTAAAGTCTCCTTGGCGTAAAATTAGTCGCCAAGACCGTTAATCATGATCTGGTATGCATTAAAAATTCAGAATGCATTAAGAATGGATTTTACGACCCAATATTCAGCGATAAGACTGACATAGCCGGAAAGCAATTTTACAGATTCGTAATAACGTAAAATGTAATAGTTTCATTTACGAAGAAATGAATATAAATTTTAGGCAATTTTTTTGAACAATATTTTTTTAATAGTGCATATACTTTTGAATTTTATCCCCGTGGAACAAGCTTTAAAAATATTGATTACATATCTTATCCTAATTCTAAAATCTCAAATCTGTCTTTCTTCTGTTAAAAATTTAACATATTTTATTTATTTATTTATTTTTTCATTTTGAGATTGTTAAAATTTCCCGAAGCAAATGACGTCATTTAAAATCCTTGACGAAAAATAAAATGTTTAACGATATAATGGCTTAAATATTACAAAGACTGAAGTTATTTTTATCATGAGATTATATTATTAATTACCTTTGAAAGATGAAAGTTCTTTTTAAAGTTCGGTTTCAGATTGTAAAATGCTTCCTTCAAATGGCACTAATTATTTGTGATAATTGACGACAAGAATTCATTTCATTTTTTCATTTCCAGAATTCATTTCATTTTCAAATTTTCATTTTTAAGACATATTTAAGGAATGTCTGACTCCATTTGCAAGAAAGGAGGTCAAACATTTTTCAAATAAATGTACTAATACCATATTTCGTGTTACGACTGTGAAAAATGATGTCTGTACGGCATTTAGTTGCTAACATGGATTCATCCATCACGACAAATTTAAAGCTGGTTATTTAGCATCCTTTCATGATTTCTTAGAATCTCGGATCTTTTGATAGTATTTCTTAGAATTAGGAAGATTGAAAGTTTCGAAGATTTTTCATCGAATTGAAAGGAGAAAAAAAATTTTAAAAAATAAATAAATCACAATATTTTTTATATATTTCGTTAAACTGGTTTTATTCTTTTTATTTTCGAATACTGATATTGGTACTTAACTGGTAATGGAAATTTTTTTTTAGAGTTTCATTGTTTTAAATAGAAAAACAAATTCTATAGGAAAAGTTACCAATTTCATATCAAATATAATATTCTTGTATAAATGAATCTTATTTTGATATTTCGCATGAATTTTTAATTAGTGGAGTAAATAAATTTAATGTAACTGGTTTAATATCTGTAGCATATATATAAAAGTACATAACTGATATAGATTTTATTTCATGCATTTTCATCATAAGTAATAACGTTTGTTGAGAAAGAAGTCAGAGGCAACTGACACACAAGGAACATGACACAGACTAACATATAATTACTGCATTGTGTTCCGTTCTGTTATAATGCCTAATAAATATATAATATTATGCTATTTCAAACGAGACTTGAATACTGTAAGTTTTCGTATAAAATTCAGGTATTAATATTTTAAACTTATTACTTTTTTCAGATAAACTATTCAGGTGAATAGCCGCTATTGCATAATAGTTCAAGATTTTAAATTTTATGACTGTGAAGAGATGTCTGAATTTAATTTAATAAATAATAACTTGAGAGTTTCGAATAATATTCCCTAAAATATGGAAATATGATAACAAATGATTCCTTTAAATGTTGTAATAGTTAAGGAACATTTCCATGGAAAAACATCCTGTTATTGGAAATCTAGTTTGAAAAAAAAATTAGTTAGTACTTAAAAAAGAGAAGAAATTAATATCTAAAAATACAAAATTACGGTCAATAAATTTGACTTGTACTAAAATTACCCCTTCTCTATTCTTACAAAATTTATGATAAGATGAAATCGTCCAAATAATTCTGAGAAATTCAACGTCTTGATATATTCTGATCCCTTTCTGATTTACTTACCGCATTATTGAAAAAGAACTTTTTGGCACATTTCCTAAAACTTGTTTTTGCCTTTTCTGATCTGAAATCATTTTAATATTTTCGTGGTATTTAGTTTCTATTGTATAAATCAAAACTATTTAGCTTCAAACAAGTAGAGTAAAATAACTATAAACAAAGCAATTCCTCTATTTTTTTCATTATTGTTCCTTTACTTCTTCTAGTTAATGAAAATAAATGGAATAAAGTAATTTTAATAATAAAAGACTTCTTATGCGACGACGAAATATCTCCTTTCCTAGAATCATACTATGAACATTCAAATTTACTTCATATAGCCAAACACAAACTTTCTCAGAAATAAATGCATTTTAAAAAAGATAATAAAATGGTATGGTTTTACATCTGCATTTATTCTGGTAGCATATTTTCATGAAAAAAATGTATAGATTGATTGTTCTGAAACATGTTGTGCAATGAAATACCCTTAATCACAAAATGCTTCCTAAATAGCGACGAATATATGAACGCATTTAAAAATAGATGACAATGGAGTATTTTTTCGTCTATATTTATTATAGTATATTATTTTTATGCATTGCATTTACGATTGCTGCAGGCAAAGGTCTCTAACAAGTTGTGTAAATTTGGCTAAATAACTGATTTAATTCAAAACAGATGAGCTCTCTGTAACAGAAATCAATTCGAATTTCATTTGGTGGGAAGGACATATCGTATTTAAAAGATCCGACAAATTATCGGCTATGAACTATATCTTCTCTATCATGTCCCAAATTGCAAGTACTGAAAACAATTTGCAGTGAGAAGAGCAGCATTTACAATAAAGTTATGCTTCGGGAACAGAGGACATTATGTCTGAAACTCCTATAAAAAAAATTCCTCTCTTGTATATGAGAGCAGTTTTTACATTTAAGACACCTATTTCTGAGGATGTAAAATTTACTTTGAAAATTTAAATAAATACAAAAATATTGAATTTGAAATATTCGCGAAATTAGAGTTTAGTTTAGCACAATTATACGAACGTCCGTTTGGTAGCAACATATGGTTATATTGTGCACTGAATTTATATTTTTGAACCTCTGTCAGATGATGAGGACATCATCTGAGCTGGCACTCCCTTATTTAAACTTCCGCACTATGTTAAAGGGAAGATGTTTGCTCCAGGATGATTTATAACGAGTGCAAAGTTCGTATAACCATTGAAAAGGTAATGGAATTGTATTTCTAAACTGGTGTTCCCAACTCGGACACCAAGATCTTTACTAAGCCGGCAAGAATTTGGTTCAAGTGTTCTGCAGATAAGCAGCACATGAAAATCAATTATCTTTTTGAAATAGCTTTTACAAATTTGTTAATTTTTCTTCTCAACACAATATGTCTTCTAGTAAGGGAAAAAGTTTTACAGATAGCTTTGATGGGTGTTGAATGGATGCCAAGTCAATTAGATATTTGTTGCCTTGTCACTGCTGAAGTCATTTAATATTGTGTCATTTGAAGATAGATATCAGGCGTTTCGAGGGACGTGAATTGCTAATTGGAGTCTTTCTTCTGAGAGTTTTTTTCTGAGTGCCTTGGGCTATTACGATGTTTATTACCGATTTGCTGTTTGTTGTTGTTATTTTTTGCGCTATTCTTATATATGCTTCTGCTATATTTTGCTGTCTGTGTGTTCTTTTTTTCTTTTTTTCAATAAAACGTTATTATTCAGCCTGTTGGACTCTATTAAATGTAAGTCGACTGCAATTGTCCTTTACTTCCAGATTTCGAATTTTTCGCAACAATACTGTTAAATTTTGATTAAAAATAGCAAGATTATTTATTTGTAATTTCAAGATATATTTGCATACCCTTTTTGAATTTTGATGTTGCTTTATTGTAATGTAATATCTTTAAATATTGATACGAAATTGGATTCCTTTATTCGTAAAGAATAGATCATCTCAGTGTGTCTCAATAACATTTCAAATTTTCTATTTTTAACTAAAATTGTAATGCATCATACTACTTTTTAACATTATAGATTTTCTGAATTTAAATTATATGAACTCCAAAGTAGGAGAAAGTTTCAGTAGATGCATTTTCAATTTGTGAAATCCGAATCACGAAGTTATCTAATATTGTGCCATTTGAGAATAGTATCTATTCAAACCAATTTCTTGGACCAATATAGACCAATTTGTTGGCTACATGCATTTTGAATAAATTGTGACTTATTATATTACAAATTCTGCAAAAAATAAAATACTTGCTATTGAACATCTTTCGGATATAATAAACTGAATACCTATTCTATGGAAAATCAATAAGTAAATCGAGGAAGATATCTAATCTGATTTCGTAGCACATAGAAAGGGTTATGATTCACAATTCTGAAAATAAGTATGCATGCACTGCCTTTCGAATATTTGTTGCATGCTTGCTTTCAAAGCAATTCTTGAATTTTCCTTTTTCTAGTGTTTCGCAATACATTTCTCGATATACGGTTATGGTTCACAATAATATAAAAGCTTTCAATATTTCGTCATCTTTTCAGCGCATTTCCATCATTTTATTAGTGCAGAGTAATATTTACATACATTGACAAAATGGGGGAAACGAAATGTGCATACCACTAGATTAAATCGCTACAAAGATAGAGTAAAAATGCATTACACCAGAAAACTATAAATGCAGAGGAATTTTAGAAGGTTTTTTTTTTTTTAATGAAATCGCTTTAATCGCACTGTTGAAAGCAGTTTCGCATAATGAATAAATAAGTAATAAATAACAATATCGTTATTTATTACATAGTTATAATATCAGTTAGACAGTACAATTAATATTAGTTAGTGTAGTTATTATATCAGAATTAAATAATATTTAAGGGAAAAAAAAGATTTTCTTGTATTGTTTTTTATGTAAAAATTGTGCAAAGAGAAAAATTTGTGATTTTCTAAAAAAATTGAACGAGTGATTTATGTAGATCCACTTTTCTGAGCTAGAAAGATGAAATTTGGTATATAATATTTACACGAAATATTATAGATATCTATCAAATTGTGAACGAAATCAACTACAAAAAGATCTGCCTGCCCAGCTGCTCAAGTGAATACAATAGTCACAAACTGTAAAGAGTTAGACAGATAATATGTGGTATATGGGTGTAGCATATAAGATGTAGATCTATATCAAATTTCGAACAAAATCTGTCAAGGGCATGAACATTTGACGTTTTGCATGCATGTGAACGCAGTCATTCAATAATGCAACAACAAATCAAGTAAATGATATCTACCCACAGTTTTAGCATTTCAAACGTAGTATCAAATCTTGAACTGCACCTATCAAAGAGTTGACTGATTCTTAGGTGCTACTCTTGCATTATATGAATGCAAAGACCGAAGTGTCTTCCTCGTCATCTGACCGCGGTTCAAATTTACGAGGTCCGTCTCAAAATAGCCCTAGTGTTGCTTTACAATGGGACGTTAATATAACTAAACCAAAGAAATTAAGAAAAATAGTACTGTCACTGTATTATTATAAATATTACCAAACATTTTATATGTCAGGTCAAATAATTAACCGTTTATTGGTCTGTATAATTTTGAGCTTGTGAATGCGGAAAACGAGAAACGATATGAAATAAATACTTGGCATTTGTTTATCTCATCATCTTTGTAGGCATATAAAATTTTGCATCGAATCAGTAGAAGGGCAAATTTGTAGAATTCATATTTAATAGTCTTTACTGCACTCTTATATACAAATCATGCCGTATTGTTATTATGTTATGTATGCACATGCGAAAAACGAGGGGAGAATGATCTGGCTAGCATCACCATTAATATTGTTGGCTACGCATGAACGATTAGAAAAAAATATCATTATAACACGAATAAAACAATCGTAATATGAGACACTTGATTGTTTTGACTAAATTTCTAGTTAATTAAACCATCGATATTTTATCAATTAAATACGAGATGATTTTTAAAGACATAAATATAATTTTATAAATCAAGATTAATTAATTTTCCTGTTAAGATCATAGTAAACATTTCAAGAGTTATTCATTTTAAGAAATATTCAAATATGGAAAGCAGTGAAAATTCTCATTGTTAAATCTAATTAATAAAAATTTATGAGTCCTTATTTAAAAAAAATTTCAATATGAAATTATAATTAGAAATTCGATATTTAAATAACTAAATTAATTAAAATTAACATTTATTTGAATTATTTTCGAAATTTCAATATTTGAAATTCGAACAGTTTAATTTAAAATTCTTCTGACAAACTCACTTGGATGAAAGTAGTATTAATTAGAAAGTATTTATCAAAATTGTGGAACAGTAAAAATTGATGCAAAGATATTTAATTCATTTTATTATTTCAGTCTTTTTCAAATATTACAGTTAGTTATTAAGATAATTAAATTTGAATAATTCCAAAGACCTTTGTTTTCAAGATATTCTATTACATGTGCCTGAAAAAAATATAAATGGGAAATATTTAGGGGCATATTTTGTGTTTTAAATGCTGATTATTTACCTCCTTTCAAGTCTGGCTGGTTCGAGAGAATATTGGCTGTGTTTAATTTTGTAATTAAATTAAAATTGTAATTATTTTAAATTATTACAATTTTAATTTAATTACAAAATTAAATTAAATTATTTAATTATTTTTGTAATTATTTTAAATTAAAATCTAAAAGATTTGTATGATTTTCTCAACAAAGTATTTTTATGTATTAAATTGCGTCAAGTCGTTTTATTTTAATAGCCTTATACTTGTCCTGTTTATTGAATACATCCCTCTTCCAAATGATGTTCTATAGCATTATCAATGCAATTATTGGGAATTAATTGTATATCATCTTCCATCGTGCAACTTCAGTTTCTTATTCTTTATGTAAGCTTCTTTAATAGTACAAGAAATGGTTTTGAAGAATTGAAAAAAATAATACAATTTATTCTTTAATGAAACAATGAAAAAAATTAAAAAATTATGCATAAATTAAAGAATATATATTTTTTTAAAATGTAACATTCAGAAGAACATTACACAACAACTAAATTAGACCCACCAAAAGAGGAAATATTTTATAGTATAAAAATTAGTTTTTGCAGTAGTACTTTCTGAAGATATGTTAAAAAAATCTCTCTTAGTTGTTAATTAATTAAAATTCCAATGCGATGCTTTTTCTTTGGAATAAATGCTCACTTATTAGATTATCATATATTTTATTAATTAGGAATAAGCCTCACAAGATTAGCCTAGTTGTATTAACGCCCTGTTTTAAAACAATACTAGGGTTATTTTGAGTCGAATTCAGAGTACGATGACGACACCTGAGCTGGCAACCTCTCTCCAAACTTCCATACCACACCAACGGGAGGTCGTTTGACCCGATGGAATTAAGTGTCCATCAGACCCGCTTACACAATGGCTCCTTGGTGGACTTGGGCCTCGAACCTGACACAGATCGGTTCTGAAACCGATATCTTATCATCAGGCCAATGCGGCCCAATAGGCGTTACAAAATTGATAACCTTTTTTCTAGAAAATCAAAATGACCTTTCCTTTATTAAAGATTTAATCATTTCTTCTTTTTTTTGCATAGTAAATTTCAAAACATAAACAGCATCATTTATAAAACTAATGGAGTACTCTCTATAGCTATTTAAAATACAAATTTCCAAAGATATGATGTCTTAAATATCTTATGAATCGAAGTTCTTTGTTATCGTGATTACATTATTAATTAACTTTAAGGGATAAATGCTCTTTTAAATTTCGGTTTCTATTTCTTAAATACGCCCTTTAACTGACACTAACTAGTTCTGATAATTGACGATATTCTTCAAATCATAGAATAAGAAACTGTTAATTACATTTAAAGAATGCTTGACCTCATTTACAAGAAATGAGGTCAAACATTTTTCAAGTGAATGTATTAATATTGCAATTTTTTTCCAACAGTGAAAATTGATTTTACACTAAACATAACGGTAACCACGCAATCATCCATTATGACGAATTAAAAGATAATATTTTAGCTTCTTTTCGGCATTTTTAAGAGTCTTGAGAGAGGGCAGCTTTTTCGTTTGATGTGAGCTTTTTAATCAGGGTTTTCTTTAAACTTTTTTCTCATACGATCATTTTACAAAATTCCATTTCTTTTTTGCGGGGGAATGAAATAAATATTATTTTTTTAATGGAAAATAATTTTTCTAAGCAATGCTTTTAGTCTGAAATAATCAAAAGTTCCTGATATTTTTAATTGAACTGGAAAAAGGTAAAAGGATTTTTTTTAATTTAAACATAATATTTTTTCTATCTCTTTGGATTAAATTTATCTTCTTTTAATTAAATTAAAACAATATTTAAACTTTATTTGAAGTTTCTTGTAAAGTTGAATTTTTTTCTTTGAAATAGAAAGAAAAAAGTCTGCTTAAAAATTTAATTTCTAATTAAATCATAAAATGGCTAAACTTATTAATTTTACTTTCTCTTAATCTCAATAATCTTCTTTCTTAATTACCTAAATCACAAGTAAAAATTAAATAATGAGGATTAGCATTTTTATTAGACGTATGCAAAGCATGTACTCGATATAGATTTTATTATAAATATTTTCATTAAATGTGCAATATTTGTTGAAAAATGGAATTAATTTATATGACAAAATTAACGCATGAGGACCATAATTTGCTATAAATTTATTCAAAATTTGACAGAAATGTACAGTTTTGGTATTCTAAAATCAGCATAAATATAAGAATTCGCGTTACAGAAATAATTCAATTCTGTCTATTTGCATTTTATTTACATTATAGATTATTCAGTTAAACAAAAACAAAACAAAAAAAGGAAGAAAGCTTTGCTCTGTAAATGTTTCCTTAACGTTATTTTTAAATTCCACAATTGATTTTTATTTTTGGTACAAGAATCCATGATTCGTGTAAAATCATTCCATTCTTGCAACAAAATAACATACCATCTTGAGCTTGAGAATATTTAAAATATAATTCGACTAAGATTGTCTTCATTTGTTTATAGCGTAAGGGCAACTTAATTTCGATTTCTATAACATGCAGGCTTATGAAAATCACGAGATCATACTTTTTACGGTGACAGTGCCACAAATTTGTAAAATTCATACATTTTTTATTACATGTAACAAGGCCTAACCATTAGTGCAAAAGGAAAATTAGTTTATTTTTTTACATATTATTATTACTTATCGACAATTTTATTATATGACCTGCAGACATAGTTATTTTTCTACCTAACTTTATACGTTACATGCTTATCGAAGAAAATCGAAGGGAGAATGAACAGCCGATTAATTTTTACACAATCGAATTTTCACTTAATTTGACTTATTTCATGCTTGCAAAGATAGAATTTTGATATATATCTTTTATGCATTTTTGTCGAAAATTAAAAATTTAAATTTTTTTTTCAAAAATTATTTTGTATTAATCGGATGATTTTATTATATGTCGATTTCATACTAGTGACGTCACCCTGTGATGAATGTGAAAAGATAGTTTCAAAATTCTATTATGTGTGCTATAATGAATTACATAATAAAGATAAATGACTAAAAAAACAATAAAAATAAAAATTTTAGTGGTTATCATACTAATAATAGAGCACTTTGTTGACCACAAAGAATTAACTCATTTCTCTAATTAAAGCATGCTTTTAGAAAATATTTTTAATGAGATTTGGTTAACATATAATAACACTGAGAGATTCTAGATTTCAAAGCTATAAAGAAATGGTCGAATTCATTTTAATAATAAATAGCGAAATATTATTAAACATTCTTTAATAAGTTGTTTTTAAACAGTATTCATAACAACTGATTAGTATTAACATTTATTAATTCCCTAATAAAATCATGTTTTTTTTACAAATGTGGTAAAAAATTGTTTTCTTCAATTTTTGTTAATATTTCAGAACAACTTCACCAGGAAAATATTTTATTTTAGATTTCTTGATTAAAAGAATTTGTCTGTTAAAAAAAGAAATGAATTAAAGATCTAAAAGTATGCCAATAAATTAGATTCTTTTCATTTTGAAAATAATTTGTTTCTTTTAGTTTCGGAATTAGCCTGTGTATATATATATAAGATTTATAATAAAATGGAACCCTCCAGTTAATTTTGGAAAACTCATATTCTGCACCCTTTTTGATTCATTTACTGCATTACTGAAGAAAAATATTTTTGGCGCGCTACCTAAAAGCTGTTTGTATCGTTTCAGATCTAAAAATATTTTTAATTCAGAGGCATAATTCAAAACCATTTTATTCGAAGCAACTGGAATAAAATGCTTGCAAACAAAGCAAGGAATCGATTTTTTTTCTAAAATTCTTATCTTTGTCTCATTAAATTGATGAAAATAAAAGGAATAAAATGCCATTAATAATAAAATATTTTTGCATGTAATAGTGGATCTTTCTGCTATGAAATAGAGATCTAATTTCTAAATTATGATGATAAAATTATTATAAAAATAGAATATAAATTGTACTATTAGTCAGTGTTTTTATGATGATTATATTAAAGTAATATATTGATTTTTCCCCCACAAATAGTTGGGGTTATTAAGAAGTTGAAACTCTTATTTCTGAACCATTTATTATTATGTGAGAACTATTTTGGTTTCAGAGTTTTGAAGCTCGAAATCTCGTAGGCACTGAATAGAGCATAAATGGCAATTTTCATAATTCTCTTTTAATCGTATGTATTTTTTTACCTGCTTTTACCTGTATTGCATTATTATTATGTATGCTTCTTTGAAAACAGATGCGTTTTTAAAAGGTTGACCTGCTTTTACCAGTATTGCTTTATTATTACGTATACTTCTTTGAAAGCAGATGCATTTTTAAAGGGTTGATGAAGAATTATGACATCATAGTTGTTATTTCATCTCAAAATCGGTCGAGCTCCAAAACTTTGTTTGCCAACTATGACTTAAACAAATTAACACAAATAACGACTTAAAAAATAATGATGTTCCCACATGATAACTTGAAATTTACAATCGTAGATTTCCTTTTATTTTTTTTATGTTTTTTTAATAATGTTCATGCGAAATTTGGAAGAAAGATATAGCTTGCAATATTTTTATAACGCTTTTAACTGAAGAAAAGTTTCCTTAAATAAATTTTGAAAAGATTAAGTTTTGAATATTGTGCTTCTATGAATAGAAACGCATTTTTCGGTTAAAAGCTATAAATACTGGGTGGCTATAAAATTTCATTTAACCCTTTGGACAAGACAAATTTAAAGAAAGAAATGAAACAAAATTTTATATATAGACTGTAGTAGTAATAAAGAGATAAATATAAAAAAGAGGGGAAAAATTGTTAAAAAAATCTGTCATTAATAAGAGTTATTTTGGCGGTATCGAACGAAAACACTGAAATCATAATGATGAACTCACTGAAAGTGGATGATGCAAATTTTCATCTATTTTCGAGTGATAAAAAATACCCATTTGGAAATAAGTACCAAACAGTTTGGTAGTTCAAACTATCTGTACTGAAGAGTGTCACCACATTCTCCATAATTTTTAGATTAGGTAAAAAACTATACTTTCAATTAAAAATAAAATAGAACACTTAAAGGTTTTGATTTAGTTTATGAAGTACAATTATGGTGATAATAAAGGTAAAATGGAAAGGTTTCAGGAATTATCTTTCGACATTTCGGGTTTTTAGAAATAAAATTGGAAATAAATAAAATGATTTTGTTTATACATTCTGTATTAAATACGATTATTCAAAAGCACCAGCAAGAAGTATTTCCTGTCAATATAAATAGAATTTCGAATTCAATTTCAAAATTAAAAAACAATATATCAATGAAAAAGGTTTTTGTAAAATATTCATTGATTCAGCTATAAAATAACTGAAAAATAGTTGGGGCATTATCACTTCGACTATTTTCAATTCTTATTTGGAGTATTTTGTGGAATACTTATTGACAAACTGAACAAGATCTAATTCAAATTTCTTTTGTCTAACTCATTGAATTTTTTTTTGCATATATACGAACAGGCAGACAATTGTATTTCTGGTCTTAAAAACCAAACATCATTTTTCTTCTATTTAGTTTGTCATTATTTTGAAGAGATAAATGATTTCTGTTTGGCGAATGCAGTTTAAAATTCTGCACAAATTTCTCTTTCTTTTATTTTTATATTCTTACATTCACAGGCAGACATGTAACTATACTCTAAAAAAAAATGTCTTTTTAATTGAAGGAATATATATTGTGGAAGTATATAATCCAAAACAGAAAGATTCATGACACTCTAAGGTCGGATTCTTTGGCAATTGTTGCTCCTTATCTTTATTTTATTGGTAATTGTACTTGTGTGAGAATTAAAGAGGTTCTCATTTAAGAATTTATATTGCAATTCTTATTGGAAATTATATATCTGTGTTTTGCCAATTACATTTTAAGAAAATAAGATTGATTTTAAGAAAATAAGGCATGGTTTGAGGTCTTATATTCAATGACATGACGCAAATTGTTAAAATCAAATGTATGTATGAAATTGTGATTAAAAAATAATACTCAAGTTTCATTTGATTTCCTCCTTCCAATTTAAAGATGTATTGTACGTAAGTGAAATAAAGAAATTTAATTCCAAAAATGTTTTTCTTTTTACTCTGGGAAGTATATAATGTGGAGATTCTACAAAACCTGGCACACATGATAAGTAATATTTTATTAAATATCTGTAACTGAACTTTCATTAGCTTTTAAAATACAATGTCTACTAGTGTGGTGGTATGTGGATTATTATGATCTGTGCAGGAAGCAACAGGACGAATGTTGTAGGAAACATTTCTTTAATAATCACATTCACACACTAAACAATTACAAACACAAAGGCAAGACATTTACGCGCGCGCTTCACAGTTCAGTATCCCATCTTCTTCTCATTACAATCGCAATGCACTATGGGATTACATATGGGATGGCTTAATCAGGTATCGCCATCTAGTATCCAAAAGAGAAGATAAGTGTAATGCAACTGCTACACTAGTAATAAAGGGGAAAGAATGTGAGCATGTGAAAACTTTGTACTAGACTTAGCGTTTTGAATTAGAGTTTCAAAATATGGCAAAGGTATACATTGGAAGGTGGAAATGCGTAATTTGGGATGATTTGCTTAAAATTTTAAGGAAAAAAAAATTCTAATTGAAAATATTATTGCTCAAAATTAGTTTTTGCTTCATTTTTTTATTTATCATGAAAATATTTTCTGATTTTTGGTATATTTTTAAAGATAGGTTTCAACTTTAGATTTTATTGATGCAATGAAATTTAAACCGTTTGCATTGTTTCATAAAATTTTTAATCGAGTCATTTTCTTCCATTGTTGAATATTGAGGAAGAAAAATTATGATAAATATTTGAACAATTTATGCGGAGAGTCTGAAAATGAAATTAATTATCACAAAAAAACCCAACTAGAAACAAATTAGTCAGATTTTTAATGTCATTTTAATGTCATAGAACTTCACTCGATTATGAAAGTCAATACATACTACAAATACGGCTCATATTCTTAAATCAAAGAATTTTTGAAGGGAATCCGTAACCTCAAAATTTGACAAAACAGATTTAATTGAAATTCATCACAAACAATATTCTCTCCGCAATAACTTTGTTGTAAAATACAGCTTGTCTTATTATATATAAAAGCCATTGTTATGTATGCATATGTGTTTCATATTTACTCCTAAACAACTGAACAAAACAACTAATAAATTTTTCATTTTATTATTCAAGATAAGGGGAAGATTTATAACAAATTTTTAAAGTATGGAAATTAATTAAATATTCATTTGCTTAGAAAACCAAAATTTTTCTATTTTTCCTTAACATGTTGGTGCAAATTAACATACTAGCAAAACCTTTTAACCCATTATAAGATTCACAAATTTACCTTTTCAGTTTCATTTTTAAGCAACTTTCCTTACCATTTTCATTAATTTTTTGACAATTTTAAAACTGAAGAGGAAACTTATTCCTTTATCAGCCAATAATGACACTTTGATATACTTTACTTTCATATATTTACATTTATTTTATTTTTGAATTTTTTTGTAAAGAATTCTAATTTTTTTTTCATAGAAAAGAAAAAGAAATTAACTTTTCAGTGGCACAGTTTTCAGTTTCCAACAATTTATTATTCTTATTTCAATAAATCCTTCTAAATTAATTTTTGAAGGTTTCGCTATTGCTCGCCAACCCCGATGTTGTCCTGAAATAATGTATGTCCTTAGGTTAGTGAAGTTTTTTGAGAGATTGATTCCCTTTCTCCAGACAACAAAAGTAAATGGAAGCAAACTGTTTTAAAAATTCCATGAACAAAAAAAAGCTTCATTCCAAATGAAGAAATTAAACATTTTATCATTAGTTAAAATCAAGAAGAAATTGCTTCATTATTTTAACTGTTATAGCAGGGATGAAAAATTAAAAACAGAAATAAAAAAATAAAATAAACGAATTAAATAATAATATCTTGAAATCATTTAGACTTTCTTTATATTTTTTTCATCAACTGATATCGAGGAATACCCCATTGCTAATTAAAAAAAACATTGCAGGGTTTATACGTGTATCGTTTTGGTATTCAAACGATTGCTAGCGGAGCGACGAAAAATGCTCATCACTCGAAAACGTTAAAGAAACCAGAAAGCTATTATTCATTAGTGTTGCCACAGACAATTTGTGTAAAAATAGAATTAACAAATAACAACGTTTTAAACTGATTTGCTATTTATTTGTTGTTAATGTAAGCTTTATTTTCTCTTATTTGCCACCATACCAAATTTCTTATACCATTGTCCAGTGCAGTATAAATACTTACTACGATGTAATAAGAAATTTCACTAATTATTTCGAACAATACTGCCAAAAACACCTCAAATGTCATGGGTCAGGTAACTTTCAAGCTACCAATCACAAAGAAAATAAAACGCAGTGCTTACATAATTGTTTTATATAATAGATTTATAATATGACTTTTTATTCTCGAAAAGCAAGAAAACATAAGAATTGTATATAAAAACAGACAATTAACGGTTTATTCCAAGGATAACGGAAAATTTGGTTTATTTCCGTGTTTTATCAAAGAATAATTTGTTATTTAATTAATTATCTTAAAACATTTGTTAAAACTTTTCTTATACTTAAGCATCTGCGGAAAAATTTGAGGCATTAAAATAAAAATTGTTAATAACTTATTAAAATTAATTATCGACAGTTTTTAATTACCACTTAATTCATTTGTAGTTGTCATTTTGTTTCAAAATAATTTCGAGAGTATTTACATACTATAATATTTTGTACAAAAGTAATTTTAGTATAAAGATATATGATATAAAAATATTTTAGAAAATATAATGCTGGGTATAGCAGTATTGCAATAAAGGCATGAGATATATTTGCTAAATTAAAATAATTTTATTATTAAATTAAAGACTTATTTCTTGTTTTCGTTTTTGAACATTCGATTCAGGAAATTATAACATTGGCTCTCAAGATTTTATAACATCCGATTTTGCTATTGCTTCCTTTTCTTCTGAAAACGTATTTTTTCCCCTTCTGTCAAACTTTTCCATTTATTTTTATTACCCGCATTTCCTTCTTTCGTAGTTTTGTAGCCAACTACTTCCCTTTAAGGCATAGAAAAGACGATAGACAGCCAAATTTTGAACCTTTTCTCCTTAAATGTGGTAACCCTCTTCGTAAGCAAGCCACCGACCGAAAGAAAGAGGAAGACAAGTTGATGTTAGCGCCTGCCGCATGACTTTCCCTTTGTGCATCCCAGCGGTCAGTGAAAAATGTGTGCCATGAAATGGTGGTGACCTTTGTTTTCATGTCCCCGAGAACGAGACTCAATCCTGGATTTAGAATAAGGTTCCCAGTCCACAAGACAGGTAGGTGGCCAATCTTTAGAGGGTTTGGCGACTTTTTATTTGGTGATTTTCTCCTTTTGGCTTGTTTCCAAACACCTGTGGTGCATTCTTAGCGGTCATTCATCGAAATAATCGCTTGAGAAAAGCCAAACACTCTTGTGTTCGGTATTTATTTTCAACCTAACAGGTGTTTGGAATTATGGTCAGAAAAAGGAATGGCAATATCAGAAATATTTGATAAGATTAATTAATGCTATTGAAATTCCATTAAGAACGTGAAATTAATATTTATAAATCTACTGGTTAGTAATATATAAGATTTGAAAATTTGTTTAAGAACTGCGGATATTATATTTATAGATTGAATCTCAACCTATAGATAAAATTCGTCTACTTAAAAACTCAATACATTTTTCCAGAGTAAATATTTTATCGAATTTATTTTTACTTATAATATTTTAATCAAAATAATGTGAGCATTATTAAATTATAATTTTCAAATTAATATTTCAGTTGAAAATATTTCTTATTTATAACATCATAATCGAAACAGTATGAGTATTATTTAATTATCCTTTTTATATTAATATTTCAATTAAAAATATTTCTTATTTATAATATCTTAACCGAAAAAAAATATATGCATTATTTAATTACCTTTTTCTAATTAATATTCAATTAAAATATTTTTGTTTCTCATTTCATTAATTAAAAGCTTTCTTAACAGCTTTTACCTTAGTAAATGTTTCCACTAAAATAAAATAATATGTAGATTCTGCAATTTCTATGTAAATATTACTCGATTTCATACTTCCAATTTTACTTAATCTGATGCAGAAATTTACTTAGAAATTTCCTCTGTGATAATATGATTATGTACGATCTCGATTTTCAATATTTTTACGAATTGATTAAGGATTCATTGACAGAGCTGTTATAAAATAAGTTTAAAAACAAAATTGATTAATTTTGGAAGTTTTTTAAATTTTAATTTTAAAAAAAAAATATTTATTATGTTACTTAAACAAAATACGAAGTGAGAATTTTAGCTCATGATATCCAAAGGCAAATTAATTTTGCTCCAGATGGACAAAGTTTCAATAATTAAAAAAAATATTACTTCAACTTACTTCTTACAATTATTAAGAGAAAAATGCCCTTCTAGGTATTTGTGTTAGAAATAACATTAGATTAAAATTACAATTCATCTACACATTATAACAGTAAAAATAAGCAGTATTCTAAGAAATTAATAAAAATAAGTTAAGAGGAAAGTTAAAATCTGCTTTGGTATCAATATTTCAGAAAAGCCAAATTTTTTGATACAATTCTTTAATTATGTTTATAATTATTTTTAAAAGAGTATCATGGCAATGATTGTAAATCTTTATTGTCATCAACTATTTCAATATAATAAAAGCATACAGCATCATTTCCAGCAACACATTTTTCATCCATTTTATAAACTGATAGAAAATTATTGTTTCTAAAATATAAACAAAACGACGACGGTTAGAATGGCCCAACTTTTCATTTCGGTTTTCTAAATTTTCTTATTTTTAAATTAACTTTTAAATTATCGAAAAGAAAAGATTATACAATTAATAAGCAGAAGAAGATTGAAATAATATAATTA
>JAPMOR010055030.1:11073-57418 GCA_026543865.1 Argiope aurantia | reverse complement strand
TTTTTTCTTCTTCTTAACACCCCCAATTTAGAGTGATATTTTTTAGGGGTTTTGGGAATACAGTAGAAATGTAGCAGCTGAGGGTCAACCGAAAATAGTAAAACTTTGAAAGTGGTCCACGAAAAAGAAGTTTGGGAACCTCTGCACTAGACGAAAGTGTACACTGCTTTAAGGAGCTTGTTATCTGGCTTATGAAGTTACCACCACAGCGTCTAGGAAACCACAATAAACTCAATGTCACTCGCATATACTGAAGAAGTGAGAAAGTTTAAAACCATTAACAACTGTTTGTTTCTTGCAAAGCATTCCTAGCACTAATGCAACAGATTTAGATAAAATTGCAATAAAAACCTAAGTATAAGATTTTTTTTTTTGACAAAAACTACGGCAGGATTTAAGAATGAGTTTCATCAAAGAATAATTAGCAATGTTAGTGCATAAAAGTCACAACTGAGAGAAATCTTTAAATGTTGGAGAAGTAATTCTCCTTGATACTGATTCGGAAAGCCTTTACTGTCTATTAATAATTGTAACTGAAATCCTTCCTAGAGCAGATATACATTCAAGAGTCGTTAAAATAAGAACAGCAAGAAAGAAAGATGTGGAGAAATTGAAACTCATTCCAGAGATTTTATTAATTATAAATCAATAGCTCTGAAAAATTACTGTCCATTTTTCAGCAAAAGGATGGAAGTAGAAGGATTCGACTTTGCTATTGTTCCAATTTGTTTAAATCAAGATTCCAATGAAATTAGTGATCCCTGATGTTGTTACTAAAGCTGGTGGACGAGTTAAAATTTCTAATAGATTCAATTTTAACGTTTAATTGCAATTTCAGGTATTTCATAAAATTGCAAGGTGGTAGATTATATATGCGTCATCTAGTTATAATTCAATCATATAGAATAATTCAATTTATATTTGTTTACTGTTGTAGTTCGAAGTAAAACACTTTTAAAATTCCATTAAATACCGGCTATTATAATTTTCTCTTATATAAAAACATAATATTTAACTTTTGAACATGCCACTTCATTTACTTTATAGCCATCGTACAAGGAGCCTAAGAAAATAGAATATTGGCAATGGCGATTTTTCGTACAGGCGTTCATGACTCGAAACTTGGGGAACGACCTCCATTTCTAAGCTGGTGGCAATTTTTTTGCATTGTAGATGAGTTCATAAATTTTTCCCCTTAAAAAAGGAGATGATAAGAATCAGATAAAACGTAGGGAAAATAAGCATGAATGGAAATGCCAAGGGAAAAAAACCGATAAAAAATTATGAAAAAAAAAACAGGAATATTCAGAAAATTCCTAAATTATATATACGTACACATATATATATATACACAGAGTGTTGCCGAATTCGACCGATAAATTCAGAGATGTGATAGTAGGCATCAAGAGGATAAAGAATCCCCATGCAAAATGGGACCCAAACGACGTTTAGGAGGTAAAATTCGCAAAAATGTAGCGAGTCGGAGAACTATTAAAAATTAATAAAAAAATAACAAATGGTATTTCAACTATGAATTTTTTTAAAGTGAAAGCACATTATTAAAGACTTATTTCATGTAAGTAACATGCCGATTTGATGAACTAGGGGGTCGTAAATTATTGAAAACGAAAAAGTAGTTTAGAACCCTTATCTACAAAAATATTAAAACTTTAAGAAAAATAAAAGCTTGAAAATGTAAGGAATTTTGTACTCTTTAATTTGATGTAAGTCTGTAGTGTGAAAACTGAGGAGGTTTTAAGATATTCAAGAAAAACTAAAATGTTTTCCAGGAAACATAGCTGCAACATCGGCACCGATGTTTTCAGAAGATATTTCAAAATTCTACCGAAAAATTCTGAGGAGTGATAGTAGACATCAGGGCGATAAGAATTTCCAAAGAAATATAAACTCGCAAACGACGGTGAACATTTTTTTGGTGGAATACAGATGCAGCATACATTTACAGCACAGACATTTTAACATAAGAAAGGAGACGATGAGAATTTTTTATAAAAATTGCTCAATGTTGCTGAAGCGAAGTTCATTATACAACCGACGCCAATGTTTAAAGGACCACCAGACGCGCTCAAACATACCAGGTGTGCTTGCGATTTCTCCACCTGCGACGACGATCCGTGCTACGAGATCTTCCACTGTATCCGAAGGTGTTTGATAAACAAGAGATTTCATTTGGCCCCAGAAGAAGAAATCCAAGGGATTGATGTCCGAGGAACGTGGGGGCCAATCAACAGGTCAGCCGTATTCAATCCGCCAACCAGGATATGTATTGTCTAGGTAGTTACGCACAGAATTTGAAAATTGCGCTGGAGCACCATCATGCATTAACCACATGTTCTGGCGTGTAATGGCCGGTATTCCCAGCAGTAAATCCGGAAGGACGTGCTGCAAGAAAACAAGGTACATTGCGTGACTGAGGCGTTCAGGCATAAGATATGGTTCCAACAGATGATCTCCGAGAATTCTTGCCCAGATGTTAATACTAAATTTGTGTTGCACGTTCGACGAGATAGTGATATGGGGATTTTCGGATGACCAAGTATGTGCATTGTGCGTGTTGAAAACGCCTTTTCTAGTAAAACAGGCTTCATCTGAGAATAAGATTCTTACAGGAAAGAGTCTATCTTCCTGTGTGGCACCAAGCATCCAACGTGCGAACTCCATCCGACATGGTTAATCGTCATCGCATAGGAGTTGGACTTTCTGCAAGTGGAAGGGGTACATGTTTTCAGTCCGTATGACTTTCCACACCATTTCGTGCCGAATACCCAATTCAGCTGCAACTGATCGTGTACTTGTCGATGGGGTCAGCAAAGCACTGCAAAATTCGGTTTTCTATTTCAGGTGTGCGCACACTGTGTTCTTGCCCGGCATTTGGCCTCTTTATTTTGAAGGATCCTGTCTACAGCAAACGCTGATCAATATTTGCAAAGGTACTGTGATGTGAACAACGCATACTTGGATATTGTTCTTGGTATATTCTTTGTGCTAGGTGTCCATTACTATCCGCTCGGCCGTAAATTAAATGCATATCCGCATATTCATAATTCGTGAAATTTGACATGTTGTTTACGAAAGACACTTTACGACTATCAATTCTGCACTGTTCTTTAATGAATACAAACTGCTTTTATATTCCTTGAACCATCAATTCTGCAATGCTCGCTGTTTTTATATTCCTCCAACCATCAATTCTGCAATATTCGCTGCTTTTATATTCCCAGAATCATCACTTCTGCAATGCTGGCTGTTTTTATATTCCTCTTACGCATGGAAAATTTACATACGAGAAAGCTTCGTCTTCTCGACTACCTTGTTCCAAATCCTCGCATTCATAGGACCATTCTCTTCGCCAATCTAATTGGCTCTTCGATGTCTGTTTTTGCGATTTTCACAGAATAAACGACTCCTGCGACCCTATGTTTGATGATTATTTTTCATCTCCTTAATGCCTCTATCACTTCTCTAAATTTACCTTTCGAATTTGGCAACATCCTCTGTAAACATTGGTAGCGATGTTGCAGAGATGTTTCCTATCAAACATTTTAATTTTTCTTGAATATCTTAAAAAACCTCCTCAGTTTTCACACTACAGACTTATATCAAATTAAAGAGTACAAAATTCCTTACATTTTCAAGCTTTTATTTTTCTTAAAGTTTTAATATTTTTGGCAGATTAGGGTCCTAAACTACTTTTTCGCTTTCAGTAATTTACGACCCCTTAGTTCATCAAATCGGAATGTTACTTACATGAAAAATAGTCTTAAGGATGTGCTTATATATATATATATATATATATATAGAGAGAGAGAGAGAGAGTTGCCGAATTCGACTGACAAATTCAGAAGGGTGATATTCGGAGAACTTTTGGTAACTGTAAAAATTTAATTTAAAAAAATAACAAATGGTGTTCCAACTATAATTTTTCTGAATTGAAAGCACATTCTTAAAAGTTTTATTTCGTGTTGGTAACAAGTAGATTTGATGATCTAGGGGGTGATAATTTACTGAAAACGGAGCAGTAATTTAGAACCTATATTTGCAAAAATATTAAAACTTGAAGAAAAATAAATCTTGAAAATGTAAGGAATTTCATATTCTATAATTTGATATAAGCGTGTTGTATGAGAACTGGGGAGTTTTAAAGATATTCAAGAAAAACTAAAATGGTAACCAGAAAACATCGCTGTAACATTAGTACCATGTTCGCAGAGAGCGTTGTCAAATTAGAAATATAAATTCAGAGCAAGGATAGTAGGCATTAAGTAGGTGAAAAATTTCCAGAAAACATTGGGTGGAGTTCGCACTCTGGATGCTTGATGCCACACAGAAAGATGCACACTTTTCTGCTAGTTTTATTCTCAGATGAAGCCTGCTTTATGGGATAAAGTGTCTCGTAAAACAGGCAATGACTAACACGCACAATTGCGAATATTTGGTCATTCAAAAATCCCCACATCACTATCTCGTCGAATAAACAACACGTTTCATATTAACATCTGTGCGGGGTCATCAATTTGGACCGTATCTAAAGCCCGAAAGCCTCAGCGGCAAAAAGTACATTGTTTTCTTCCAGCACGTTCCTCCGGATTTACTGCAGGTAACACCAACAATTGTACGTCAGAAAATTTGATTAATGCATGATGGAGCACCAGCACATTTTAGTTACATTCCTGATATTTGACTTGCAGTTTGCGAATGAAGTATAACGACCATCAATTCTACAATGCTCATTAATGAATACTTGTTCGCTGCTTTTATTTTTCTTGAACGCAAGAAAAATTTACATACGAGAAGGCTTCTTCTCGATTACCTTGTTCCTAATCCTCACCTTCATAGGGCCATTCTCTTTTCGACGTCTGCTTTAGCGATTTTCACTGAATAAAAATTACCTGCGACCTGATGTTTTCTGGTAATTTTTCATCTAAATGCCTACTATCCTTGCTCTGAATTTATATTTCTAATTTGACAACGCTCTCTGCGAACATCGGTACTAATGTTACAGCGATGTTTTCTGGTTCCCATTTTAGTTTTTCTTGAATATCTTTAAAACTCCCCAGTTCTCATACAACACGCTTATACCAAATTATAGAATATGAAATTCATTACATTTTCCAAGATTTATTTTTCTTCAAGTTCTAATATTTTTGCAAATATAGGCTCTAAATTACTGCTCCGTTTTCAGTAAATTATCACCCCCTAAATCATCAAATCTACTTGTTACCAACACGAAATAAAACTCTTAAGAATGTGCTTTCAATTAAAAAAATTCATAGTTGAAAAACCATTTATTTTTTATTAATTTCTTTCAGTTTCCAATAGTTTTCCAACTCCCTATATTTTTGGATTTTTACCTACTAAATATCTTTTGGGACCCCATGTTGTATGGTGATTCTTTATCTTTCTGATGCCTACTATCACACCTCTGAATTTGTCTGGCGAATTTGGCAACACCCTGCATATATTTTTAATGAGGAAAATTCCCTTATAGCAAATTTCCAAGCTCTGTATAAATCGTAACAAGATTAAAAATATTATATGGTTAGAGTATTATAATTAACTGAGAGAGATATGGCGTCAATCTTAATGTTCTAAAACGATGATCCAAAGGCTTTTTTCCCTGAAGTACAGAATCGAATCACTGAATAGGCGAAGATGGCAACTACCATAAGGCATGGAGAATATTTTAATGTTATATGTTGTAACTGGTTTTATGTAAAAAGTTGATCATCTATCTTCAACTCGGAAGCGTTTCCTGTTTTGTGGAATATTTCTGATTTTAATGAACAAGATCAGTTCAATAACTGGAAGAAGCATTAAGTGATAAAAATCAAAATGACCCAAATAGTATAGAATATACAACAATTGCAAAATTTTAGAAAAAAATGTGGTATCGTCGTTTGAAATTCGTTGTTAACTTACTCTTTTCCTAATATTTACATTTATATTTTACGCATTTAATCAATAATACCAGTCTCAACTCAGAAATCATTTATGAAATTTAAAGTGGTTAAAACTGACTTGAAATCTATCATGGGCCAAGAAGAATTGGCAAATGTTGCAATTATTTCTATTGAAAGTGATACTTTACAAAAAACTGGATATATATTTATTATAAATCAATTTGCTAAAGACAAAAATTCAATTTCTGTAATTTAGCACTTAAAATTTTAAAAAATAATTTTGTTTAAAAGTATTTTAGTTTCTTTATTCTTTACATTCATTTTAGTCCCATGGAGGGCACCTCGTCATTGAGGATGAGAAGTTTCCGGTACTTTTCGCCACCCTTGTGGGTGTACGAGAAGATTGGGGACGGGCTCCTCCCATCGATGATGGGACATATTTCCTTTGAGAGTTGTACCTAAAAATGGATGACTAAGGGTAGGTACCTAAGGGTTGAGTCCTAAGGGCCGGTGATGATTCTGAGGATTCAACCACAGTTCCCGCCAGTGCTGCTGTTGCGGTCGTTCAAGTTTTTCCGTGCGCCTCGGGGCGGGGCGGAGTTGTCGGTGTGTGATTTACATTCATCTTATTTTCTTTCTTGATGTGATCAAACAAAATTTGAAAAAATAGATTTCATAAAAGGTAATGCTAATAAGTAATTAAATTAAAATATTACCTACATTTCTACACGGCATCTCTCTGCACCTATATTTCAATTATTTAACATATTACATATGTAAGTGAATTTATTTCTGTAAGCTGATAGTGTTAAACAGTACATTTGACATTAGATGTATTTAGACTATTATTTCTCTTCTCTTGCAATGCTATATTTTATAATATAAATATAACATAATAGATCAAAAATATGTTTGAATGTAGATTTTAATAAAGCACAAAATATTTAAATTTTTTCACTTTCTCGTTCATATACATAGCATAGAGAAAGTTTCGTAAACACATTTTTGGGAAATGTCCATCTGTATGTCTGTGACAAAGATAACACAAAAACGCTCCGAGTTAGGTGGATGAAATTTAGCATACGGTATTTATAGCAAGCAAATGGATCAAATTATTGTATTATTTGAGCAAATCCTTTCAAAGGAAATCTGTCTGTCCAGATGTTTGAATTTATCTTAATACAACTGTTACAAAACAAAGAGGGCTGGATCGATAAAATTCGGTATGCATATTTAAAATCTGTAGCGATTTGGTAATTAGCGAGGACCGAACTCGCAATGTTTGGGTTCGTAACCGAGTAACAAGACCACAAGACGAAAGTAATGACTCGTGTCCCAACGCTGTTATCTGGCTTATAAGCTTCACCACATTGTTCCTAAGAATTTTTTTAATTCATAATTATGAAGCAGTTGTTTTAAGAGAGAAAAATTCAAATAATTTTGGTAATAAAATGCAATTAATAAGTTTAATTTTAAAAAAAAGAGGGAAAAAAGAATTTTTAGCTTTTTAGAGAGTTAATGGAGAAGGGGAAAAACAAAAAATTATTTGCAATTAAATTATCTTTCAATTTTTCTGTCTTCTGATAGATCAATAATAAATACTAATTAAGAATCGGATTCTTTAGATTTTCTCTCTAAAAAATTATTTTAGTACTCGTGTCTAATGAATTATGTTGACCAAGTTTGGCTATATTAGTTGTTTACAGCAGTCATTATTTTACACTAATAAGTTGAAATTAAAACGATCCAATGGATTAATTTTCAATTGAAATTTCTGAGTATAATTAATTTTTAAGCGAGTCGGTTAAAAGTAAAATTGTAGAATCAATCAATGATTGTAATAAATTAAATAAAATGCATAAAAATATATGATCTGATTAGGTCATTATGTGATGAAACAGTTTAGATGAAACATTGAATTCCATTGAGTCCACACCAAACACCACTGATATTCAAATGCTCTATTTCTTCTGTTATTTGGTTTACAAATTGCTGGCAAAATAAAGCTAATAAGGTGGAAACACAAAAGCAATTTTCTATGAAAAATCTGTTCTTTATTTCTTTGGTTTGTTTCTAAAAAATTAAGAATATATCGTGTATTTTCTAAGTGTTCTACTGAAAATCAAAGAAAAGGAAGATAACTAAAAATATTCCATATTTGGATCCGCATTGATTGATTTGGATCCATATTTTATTGATTTAGGCTTCTATATAAAATGGAATGGCAAAAAAATATTGTTGTTATGCAATAAATAGAAATGATTGAGATGAGTTCATATCATAGTAAATAAAAAATAAATATGACGGAGAGTAAATCTCATTTTTCAGAAACTTCAATGAATTTGTACCCATTTTCACTTAACCAAGGTTGCAAAGCTTTCCAGGTTCTTTCCCACAGTTCCATTCGAAGATATCTGTTCTCAGAAACTTTACTTGGGGCAACCACTCTGCACTCTTCCAAGTATTTTCCACCTACGTGTTCCAGCTCTGGGCTGAGTGCAGCATGGGTTGCTGTTTGAGCTCCTTCCTCAGCCGACTATTTAAAAAGAAAAACGCATCATTCATTATAAATTCTGACGGCGTTTTATGCTTATAACAAATTAAGATGAAGTATTCAAACGCTAAAAATTTTAATTTTAGTTTTAGATGGAAGTTTATATTTATACTACATTGCCAAAATATCCTCAACCGTGTTGATAAAAAAAATAATAAACATTTAAAAGAATTTTGCAAAAAAAAAAAAAATCTAGCAAAAAAATAAATGAATAATTAAAAATGTGACTTACATAGTGTGTTCTATGAAGAGAAATTTTTGTAATATTGTCATATAATTCTGCTAATATTTTTTGAGTCTTTTTTTAATTTTTATTTTTCAGCATTGTCTAAATATTGAATTTTTTGTATATACAGTTCAAATAATTCAAAAACAAATACTTAGTTTTACGGAAAAGTGGAGAATCAAAGTTTAAAAAAATTGTCAGTCAAAATGGAATATATTCACTTAACAATTTTCAAAAACAATTTGTAATTTCTCTGGTAATTTGCTTCCACCAGTTATCATTTCCCAATATTTCATTTTTTTAATCGACCAAAATATATTTTTAAATTAGACAAAAATAAATTATGATTCATTGTTTCCAATATTTGGTATATTTGAAAGGAAAAACCCGATTTTAAATGGATAGCTGTTACAATAATTGGTAAGATAATCATCATTTTTTTAAAGAAGTTACAGAAGTTTTTCATATATCCATGCATTTTTTTATAATTCAAGAAAGGATTTCGCATTCTGCTTTGGAAATAATTCCTGTAAAGTTTGATACCAAGTTCATTTGATACCGAGTATAATCCAACAATTAAAAGTTTTAGATGTACAAATTTCTGTATTTATCAGTTAAAAAATATGTAATTAATGAAAAAATCAAATAATGTGATTTATATCATAGATTAAACTTTCTTTGTGATTTGTGTGTTATTTATTTAGAATTATTTGCACTCTTAATTTACAATTATTTTCGTATTTATTATTTTTTCATCAAAAAAATAAGAATTCTCTAAAATAATTTTTTTGTAATGTACAGAATCTGGAGATGTCAAATTATTTTGAGAGCAAAAACTTCTTACCTTGAAGAATATGGATCCCAATCTCGGAATCAATAATACTGAGTTCATAAGATCTGTATCAACCACTCCTGGATGTACACAATTTACTTTCACATTTATATTATTTTTATCCAGGTAGGCTTGAAGGGAGCTCGTGAACATTACTTGGGCTAATTTAGAATCAATATATGCTTTGTACTTTGAGTAGTATTTCCTAAAAGAAAACAAAATCAATTTTAAATCAAATGATTAATATTCTATTTTATATACGATAATAGTCAATTTTATATACACCTTTAAACAATTTTATTTCAGAAATCAGATATAAAAATTGGACAAAATGTGAATGGTCAAAAACGTATAATTCAAAAACATGACAAATATTATTCTATTAATATTTTTAGCACATTATATTATCAATCTGAAATTTATTTACCTTTCTTATATTATGTTTTTTATACTATTACTACACATTTTATTTCTTCTTTCATTTAGCTTTGCATGAAAAGCATGTGTTGGATTCTCATCAAGATATCAATATTAAACAGAAGCAAAATACAAAAAATGACTATATAAAAAAGAAGGGAATTGACTTTTTTGAAACATTTCCTTTTAATTGTAGATATTTCCTAATATTATATTTAATATCAGAAAATCATTTGTGCCTATTTGTGCTTGTATACATGTATAATCTATATACTTAACTTGATTGCCAGTATCATATTAACTTTTATAGTTCAATCAATATTATGAAAAAGAATATTAATATGTTGGATATTTCCTAACCTTTGCTGTAAATCTGCATGGTTGAGAATTTGTCACATGTGTTAATGGTCATGGTCCTTGGTCATAAACTTCATTTTTATAACTGATAATAATGATTACAATTAACATTTTGATATGAAATTTTCCTTCATCAAGCAATGAAACTGCATTACAGCCCCACTCTCAAAACCGTTAAAAACTATCAGGGGTAGTGTGTTCTCGCTTCTTCTGCAATATCCCTCTCCACCTGTTTGAAGATATAGAAATGATGTGGAAGACAATGGGGATGAAACATAGATCTTTGGCGGGAAGCTGGCACTGTTATGAATAACTTTTATTGACCGATTACAGCCAAAATTCGGCATAGATTTACAGTTGTAGTTACATGTCGAATTTCATTCATTTAAGTCCTTGCGTTTATGAGCAATTGTAATGACATCAAGCACATTTTATTCAAAATTTGATGATCTACATTTTAGAAACTAAACTTGTGTACTGATTTTTTTCTATCTAGGTCTTGTACTTAAAAAGACAAATTTATGTTGAATAGATTTTATTCAAAATGTGATAGAAATCCACAAGTCTGGGCTGAAGTCGAAATATCAAATTTCACCTATCTAGCTTAAAGCGTTCTTGATTTATCGATATTGTAGCTAGACGATGCAAGAAATGTGTTTTTCGAGCTCAGGAAGGTCTAAAACTTGGAAATGCATCAAAATTTCAACAACACTTCTATACTTAAAATGCGAAAAAAGTTTTTAAAAAAATAAAACCTACAAATTCAGTGATACTGTTGAGATAAAAAACAAATCCTCAATTATTCAAGCAAATAATTGCTGTTGATTTATAAAGATAATGCTTCTGTAAAGAAAGTTCATTCCAATCCTTGTCTTAGTTTTCAAAACATTTATTAATAAAATGAAAAGGAGTCATTTGCAGTTGAGCTGAATAAAAGTAATGCTTAGCACGACATTTTATAAAAAATCGGCTTCTAGTGATCGTGACTGTGAAATGTAATGATAGATGAATACTTTTTTTTTATGAGCCATAGCTTCAACGAGAAGAAAATCACAAAAATTTGAGAATTCATATTCCTAAAGCAATACATCTGCATTCACGAAATTAAAATTTACTTTATAAATTTAATTTATTATAATTATAATTTATTAATTTATAATTTATAAATTTAATTTATTGCAATTTATAAATTTTAAATTTATAAATTGCAATATTTAATAATAATATATGCACATAAATTGCAATATATAATAATAATACTATATATGCATAAATTGCAAGGAATATATGTGTTTGCGTATCCTTATTTTAAAATCCCCATTTCAAAACTTAATTTTAAAAAATTCAGTCAAAATTTTTTTATCGCAAAAAAACTCAGATTTACAATTAAACCGATAAAACATGTATTAAAGATGTCCATTGCTGTTTTTAATCCCCCCCAATACAATAAATGACTGAAATTTACCAAGTTATCATGAAATACACTTTTCCATTTTCAGTTTCTTGAAAGTTTTCGCATAAATAAGTTTTGTTGACATCTTTAATTTTTTCATCTTTTCCTTTTCTTTTTTACAAGTTTTCTTATTTATAAACAGTTTTTATTTCAGAAACTTTAAATATTTAAATATTCAAGGCATTTGTTAAATCAAAAAATCAAATCTATGACTGATGCAAAAATATGAATTTCCATTCAATTACAAATGCTGAACATGTTTTGATTCAATAATCACGTGAACCGACTAGAATTGAACTTAGATCATCAATTTTTGAGGCCAAACTTACTGGTTTTGAAAGTCCGTCACATCCTTGCTTCCCACAAAATGAATGCAGGAAGTGCAGTTGACTATCCTCGAGTTTTTCCCTGTCGAACTCGATCTTGCCAACAAGGGTAGGAGGTGATGAGTTAGAAGACAGTGCCCCAAATAGTTCACCGAGAGATGTTTTTCATATCCGTCTACGGTTCTCTCTTCTTTCACGAACATAATTCCCGCTATTGGAAGAAGAAATGTCATTATTATCTTATTCGCTTTTTATCTTCAGATTAGTTTAGTTTACTTTACTTCTAGCATACCGTTTTCAAAGCAACACTAGGGTTATTTTGGGACGGACATCGTAATTTTTAATCGCGGTCAGAGGAAGAGCCCCCCCCCTCTCCAAACTTCCACGCCACACCAGCGGGAGGATGTTTGGCCCCGACGGATATTAACGCGCGCCAGATTTTGCCTTCAGAAATGAGAATTAAAAAATTTTATGAAATCGTCCCATTTTTATAGGCAGCTGGCAGAAGATTCTGGTTTTGTTCATTTAAACTTGAACTTCTGCTTTGATTGATTTAATTACATATGCTTGTTTTGTATTAAAGAGCAAATTTTACCTTTCAAGCGTATGCTCTGCTGTCATTTAGATCAAAAACTATCTCTGCTTAAAATTTTACTTCATCGTAAATAATGGCATTTTAGAATAATAATGTTCGCCATAAAACAGATTAGATTATGATTAAGATTATTAGATTATTTTTTAGATAAAAACATCATATTGTCTCTGACAATAATGCAAAATTGTTACCACATGAATTTTGGCACGCAATCAATTCAATCTTTCGTACCTTCAAATTCTATTAGTATGTGCAAATTACAATTGCAATTACAATTACAATACTATCACACCAATATTTTAACTGTCTGATTATTGGTAATAACTTGAAAATTATTACAAATTGAATGAATAGAAAAAGAATTTCCCTTGTTAATATACAAAATAATAAAGGCATTAAAATGAATTTAAAGTAATCAATATTAATGTCAGATGAAAGGAAAGAGATTACGATATATAAATGTTGAAGAATCGTAATTATTATTATTAACTAGCCGCTTTCAACGACCAGTTCACTTTTATTTAAATAGAGTAGCTTAATAAAAAGGTTCAGTAGGCAAGATGAGGAATTCAGAGTGTTTCTTTTAATTGCATCTTGCTATCAGTTACATAAATATAATCACTTTTGAAAGGATGATTCAAAATAAACAATCTCTTAATTTTATATCTTCACCAGACACCTCCATACCGGAATAATGCAAGCTCGTTTGGTCCAAGAAGAGAGATTATTTAAAATATCGATGATCTATCAAATACTGAATGTGTAGCCCGATAGGCATTCTGAAACTGAGCTGTCCGTCAGAAGAATCTCCCTGTCCACTATACACCAAGTCCGTTACAATTAGACCGAAAAATGGCAGAAAAACAAACTGGCGTATTTTTTCAGCTTCAGTCGAATATTCCTTTGATCTTCAGGAATTGAGAAGCGAAAAGTTACCACTTCTAGGAGCTGCTCACAAATTCGAAAAACTGAAACTGTAAAAAGGTTATATCTTATTTATAAAACAAGTTACGACGGCGATTTTTCATAAATAATGGTAATTATCTATCTAATTACTAATATAAATAATTTGGAATAATATACTTTTGTTATTGTTCGTATCATATAATATCATTATCAGCTGCGACAATGCACACCGTTTCGTTATTAGGACAACGCAGATTATCTCTCACGCACAGAGTGTCTGTTCCTTTATTGCATCCGAGGCGTTTCTGCTGCTTTGGCAAAGGTTGGAACATGCAAACCTTCTTCCCTTTCCAAGCCGATGGATTCAAATGATGTCCCTGCCGTGTTTGTGCATCGTGGATTGTCGAAGTGGCTGGAAAGGGACGAAAGTAGCTTTTGCCTGATCTGCTTGTTTATTAAAACAGTCATATTTCATTCAACAGTTTTCTTTTTTATTGTGCTGTATAATGCAGTGATGAAGTATTTTTCTCATTCTACGGATATTACTGATGAAGATCTCAATAATATTTTTATTGCGATTCTATTCTAGCTGAACAAATATACTGCTTACAATTTTCTCTTCCCGTAGAACCTTGCAATTGAAGGTGTAGAAATGATACTTCAGAGTCGTATACATCAACACTTTTGAAACGTTTATCTTCTCTTCCCAGCAAAAGGTTAAAAAAAAATGTCTTTGCCAACGAGGACATGCTTCTTAATCTTTCTCGTATGCCTCTGTTGAAACTCGACAATACGTGCATTAGCACTTTTTGTTACTGCAATCAAGTAGCGAGCGGATTGCAAAAAGAATCGCTCTTTACCGGCGGAAATGCATCAAGTCTGTTAGTCAACGAGAACGAGGTAACATTAATATTCCTTTCTCTTGAAGTAACGCTCCAACCGACTCCCTTCGATGTTACAACTTAGGTGCTACATTAAGTCCTTTGTTCCGAAACGACTGTTATTTCATCGCCGTTATGGTTCATGATGTAAGATGTGTCAACACGACCATTTGTCCCTTGCTCTGGTTGAAGGAGTGCATCTTCATCAATAGCAAAATACAGGTGTCAGCTTTGGAATTGTGCTGAAAATTTTACAAAACGCTTCTTTCTTTGTCTTCCGCTACTCTTAAATAAAGAGGAGAGTGCTCTTGTAAGCTCGAATAAATTCTCATTGCAAACGCTTGTAAATTGTCAAGTGAGTAAAAAATTCGCATTACAAAAGCTATCGTAGTAATACTGTACTTGTCAAGAAAGTTTTTTCGATACTTTGTACGAAACGAACTTTGTACTTGTCTCTGTATTTGTCGAAAAAAACTTTAAACTAAGGATAAAAACATTCCTTTCCTAAATTTTTAACAGTTTAGAGCCTCTTGTGATAGCATCCTACCTAGATACGCTATTCAGCTGAGAAAAGAATGATCCAATGAATAAAGGGACCTGTACGCTTTCAAAATTTGCTTCAATCATTTTTCATTTTAGGAACTTTAGCAACTTTGAACTAAGAATAAAAACATATCTTTCCTAAATTCTTAACAATTTAGAGCTTCTTGTCATACCATCCTATCTAGACACGTTACTTAGCTGAAGTAAGAATAAACTGAATGCCCAAAGGGGGCTCGAATGAAAGTAACCAGTCCAATTAGCTGAAGGCCGGGATTGGTTGGAAGCATGGAGAGGCAAAAGTTTTCACTTTCACAATGCATAGTATTTGTTTACGAAGGAGAGGTTAAAGGTATGGTTCGCCAGCCATATCTGGTTGCATTTTAATGTTCCATTAGAAAAATTACAGGCAGAGAGAGTTCAATTGTGAAAACACACTGCTGCAAAATGCGAAAATAAAACAAATGTTAGAGAAGGCACTAATTTTTAGATGAAGAAAAGGAATTTTTTTTAAAAAATTACATTACTATGATATTGCATTAACATTATATTTTTTTTCGGTAGATAATAGATGGATATTACTCACCGTTATTTATGAGCAGATGACAGGCTGATTTTGTTGAGAGATAATGATCCGCAAAATCCTTCACCGACTTCATTGAAGCCAGATCCAAGTGCCACACTTCGACTAAATACAAAGGGAAATGAAACAAGTTTTTTTTTTCAATAACGCATCAGTAAAATTTTAATTTTATACAAATATTCGTGATTATTGAGATATTATTCTCTCATCTGATGATTCTTCAATGATGATTAATAATACAAATTGTTTGTCAATACTTCATTCATATTGCTTTTTCAGAGATTATTTCTATTCAATCACCTCTTCTGAGAATTTTACAACATTTATTTCTTCTTTGTATGTACAGGGTGATTCAAAACTTATTTTCCAAATTTCGTGGGATCCGTCAGGAAATCAATTTCACGTAGGAAAGTATGTCCGCTAACGTCATCTGCATGGACAAAATAGACAAATGAAGTGAACACAAGGAACACAGTGAAGTTAAGTAGCAACGAATGTGAATTTTATTCCAACAAGGAAAAATACAAGTTCACAGTAGGTACTCAAAATTGCGACCATTTACACTAATACAGGATTCACAGCGCCATTGTATTGACAGCCGAATATTTTCAAAAAGCCTAGCATATCACGGATAATGCCTGCGGTGGCCACTATACGTGCAACAAGATCCATTTCACTGTTAACGGGAGTCTCGTACACATTATCTTTCATAGCCCAGCACAAAAAGAAATTCATGAGCGATAAATTTTTGAGGTGGCCAAGCGATCGGTCCACTCTGCCAATCCACTGAGCTCTGAATGTTCAGTTCAGGTATCACAGGCAGCAATTGTGCTTTGGTCTGGAGCTCCGTCATGTTGATATCACATATCTTAGCGGATATGCCAGCGTTTCTGAAAATGTTCGGTGGTCGATGCAACGGTAATGTGAATCCCGTGTTCATGTGTTCAATTTTGAGCACCTTCTGTAAAGCAACTACTGGTAACGAATGTACTTTACCTTATTGGAGTAAAGGTCACATTCGTTGCCACTTGACTTTACTGTTTCCTTGTGCTCACTTCACTTGTCCATTTTGTCCATGCAGATGAAATTTGCTGACATACTTTCCTTCGTGAAATCGACTTCCTGAGATATTCCCTACCCTCCTACGAAATTTCATTGATGTTTTGAATCACCCTATATACTATACTAGCCGCCTTTGGCGACCAGCCGGTTCGCCAGTATTACCGCTCGCTACAATTTTCAATTAAATATTTTAAGTAACTGGTCTCTTAAAGGATTCTCAAATAAAACATTTTTAATCTTCAAATTTTGATAGTCATACCAAACTTATATTGTTTAGATCGTTTCGTTCAATTTACTTTATATATTTTGCTAATTTGTTGCCATTTCCGGTAAAACTTCAACTTTAATTAAAAATGTAAATGACGAAATTGCAATTAATATTAAGATATTTTTTAATAAAACCAAGCGTTTTATTTTATTTATCATCTTTATTGTTATTTATTAATTAGTATTATTATTGAATATGAGTATTGCAAACAGAATCGCTCGGAATTTAAGTCTTATGTTAACTACAAAATATTTTACATAGTTTATGTAATATCTCAAACAATAATTCAACAAAAATTTCTGAGATTCAGTATAAAATTCAGTTTTTAGTTTTGCTTTCGAAAGGATTGAAATGAAATCAATAATAATATTTTGTTCCTGCTTATAAATATATTTCAAAAATTATGAAGTCTAAATTTAATGCAGTAAGGTATCATATTCTGAGAAATATTCTGGACACACCAAATTTTAAATAAATGAATGAATGTTTCTATTTTCTACGATCAACTAAGACTTATTTATGAAGTTTTAAATGTTAAAAATTTAGAAAAACTCACCATTTTCATAATCTTAGGCCAATTAATCTTGAGAAACCTGCGCGCTTATTGGCGTATTTTCTTTGAAACGTTCGATGAAAAATCTAAAATTATCCTTTTTTTATTGAATAGTGATATTCAAATCTTCATAAATCAGTCAGTTTAAGTGATTTGAAATTAACTCTTAAAAGTCAGTGATTTAGTTGATTGGAAATTAACTCTATGACCACCATAAAATCTGTGCTTTCTCTTGTGGTGTATGCATTCTCCTTAATATCCGATCGAATAAAACTTCACATACAAAAGTACTACATAGATCAAACACATCAAAAGTAAACATAACATATCAATAGTTGCCAAAAACAAAAGAGAGAAGAATGCAATTAATAAGCAGACGATATTTAGAAAAGTACAGATATTTAGACTGGAAAATGAAATTATCTGAAATTAAAAACACGCGCAGACGATATTTACAAAAGTAAAAATATTCAAACTTGAAAAGGAAAATATATGAGTTATTCTATCAATAAATGCCATAAGTTTGTTTATATCTTCATTATTTTATGAGTCATTAAATATTTTTTCATAAAATAATTTCATAAATAAATAAAATAAGATCATAAAATAATTTTTCTTGAATTTATTTTTTAGAAAAAATAATATTTCATATTTGTTTCATTTCCTACAAACACATGCCGAAAATTATATTTTTGCAGATTTCATTTCCAAAAAGATTTAATTTATTTTTAGTTTGAGCTTTAATCAATGTGATGGCAACACTTTGAAAAAAGCTATTTTTTTCTCAAGAATGTGAAACGTGCTTAATCCTCATTTTTATTTTTGACGAAAAAAATTATTGAAAAACATAGTTAAAATATTTATTTAAAAATTCATTAAAAATAGAAATTTAATTATAAGATTAAAACAGTAGTATCATTTAAAAGATAAATTTTTTATCTTTAACTTCATGTAAAAATCTTTTTTGTGCGGTAATATTTTCGGCAGTTATAGCAGAAACACGTCAAAATTTCGCTTAATTTTTAAATAAATAAAATTCTAATTAAAAATTCGAAAAAATAACCCCCAGGTGCACATTCCCGGTCTCCAAGGTATACACGTGCCAAATTTGGTAGCTGTAGGTTGAATGGTCTGGTCTGTAGAGCGCCAACACACACACACACACACACACACACACACATTGAGCTTTATTATAAGTATAGATATAGATATAGATATAGATGATAGAACACTTTCGTATTTCTCAGAAAAGACTGGTGCTTATATTGCGACTATATAAAAATATGCCTGAATTCTTATTTGCAGTGAAAGTATGGCCCTTGGAACATTTAGGAAAAAAGCCAGAAACCGATGACACCTAAAATTAATTTTGCTCTCTTCGTTTCCCAGAAAACCGATAATGATTAGCTACTTCTAACATTTGTTTAGTTTGCTGTGCCCAATAATATGAAATGGAATATCAAATTAAAATTCGAAGTAAATACTTTACACCTTTGAGGAAATGTAAGTATTTGTAACAAATAATTTTTAACTGCGTTTCTGTGAAAGGCAGTATATTCTTATTATCGTAATTGTGAAGCCAGATATATAGGGCAACTTATCTATATCGCAAATACCCTTAAGATTCAGAAATATATTGCCACAGCAGCAGACTGATTTTCAGTTCTGTTCTGAGAATGATAAAAAACTAAATATGATTAAAATGCTCATGGAATCAAAATTTAAATTTCGTCATTTATATAACATTACATTTATTGACTGCAAAAATGGAAAATATAATTCTTCAAGATTATTAGAACATTTTTCCATGTAGTTTAAAATCTTTTTGCTTTTTTAGCTCATTTTACCATATGTTTAGCGCAGCATAGCCAAATCTGGGTCTTGTGCCCTACGCCTAAAACTCAAACACAAAACTCATAGAGCATTTTTCCAACTGGAACGATTCAGAAATTAACTATTGATCGTACACACCCAGTGCCTCAAGTATACAGTGCACCATAACAAGCCTAGTCCTGTGCCATTAAAACAGAACATTCACCTTTGACGCAGGAACGCAGCGATGGGGCGCTGCTGGTCGCAGGGAATAAAGACAAAATGTGGCATGACGCATCAGTGAATCACCACGATTCATAACGCGGACAATACTAAATCTCCTCATCATTGGTTATTTATCCGCTAACCCCGCACCGCATTTATATGAAGACGATTTTCTGAAGATGATGAATTGGGATGATTCAGTTACTCCCTCTCCATCAGGGTTCGCTATAATATGTAAAAGCAATTTCAACCGTTCTGACTTACCATTGCAACCCGGATGTTTTTTCATCAAGGAATCCCTCAGAGCAGTTCTGGATGCTTCTGGAGATGAGGAGCCTGAGGACAGAAAAACAAAGGGTTCTCTACAAGCACGTATAAATAATAAAAATAATCATGAAAATTAACTTTGTTTTTCTTAATGGTCAAGAATTTCTGAACAATCTTTAAAACAGAAACGTGTTTGAAAAAAAAATGTATTTTAAGTTTAATATTTAATTTGATTGAAACGAAACTATTACTTCAAGTAAGTATTCTAATATGCAGCTGCTGTACAATAAATTAAATTATGCAACCTCGTTTACAAATTATTAAAAAGCAAATAATAATAATAGCGCGCGTTTTTTTTTTAAATAAATAACTGTGGAGAGAAAATATGGTAGCTATCAAAAATTTCGACTTCCAGATGCGAAGAAATCTCAACTTCTTCAGATCGGTTTTAGTTCTCTCTCTCTCTCTCTTTTTGTTATATTAACGTCCCTTTTTAAAACAACACTCGGCTTATTTTAGGGGCGAACCTCGTAAATTTGAACCATGTTGAGATGATGAGAACGACACCTAAGCTGGCACTCCCTATTCAAACTCTCACACCGCACCAGCGGGAGGATGAATGGTTCCGACGGATTTAGCGAGCACCAGACCAGCTAACACGACGGTTCTGCGGTGGAATCGTGTGTCGAACATAAAGCCCTTCTTTTCTGAAGCCGAGACCTTACCACCAAGTCCCTGCGGCCTTCGTCGGATCAGAAAAATTTCTATGATTCCACAATTCTATTTTATCTCTGTCATTGAAAACAATAACTCAAAAACGCATTGCCTTGAGAGATGAAATTTAATACCAAATATCAAATGTACAGATTTATATCAAATTTTTGGAGGCATTCATTTGAGAATGACTACTTATCTTTGAGGTCTGTGCATACGAACACGATGTCTCGAAAAATGCATTGCCCTGGAGGATGAAATTTAGTACATAACACCAAATTTACAAATTTCTATGAAATTTTGGAAGACATGCATTTGAGGATGACTTATCTTCGAGCTTTGCATATGCGAACACAATGGCTCAAAAACTTAAATTCGTATCATCAAAATGGTAGATGGGTATTAGATTTTGGATTAAATCCATGAAAGGGGTAAGTTCTGCATATTCACTTCCAGGTTAACGCGATAACTCAAAAATGCAATATGATTTAAAGAAGACGTGATGAATGTTTTGGAAGGAGAACCTGGACTCTGTGGTCCAAATCTCCGTTACCTAATACCTATTTTATTTAGACCTAGTTAAAAAATATTTCTAAAACTCCGCGTGGATTATCAAGCGAAAGGAAGATATCGAAATTTCGTTTTTCTTCCTTAAAGTGATGCATTAATGGAGGGTGGCACTCTACGCCGTTCCCTTTTTTTGCCTGTCACCTGCACCTTGCGATCACTCCGATGCTTTGGGTGAATGTATAGCTAAAGTCTCGTTCATTCTGTGAGCGCCTGCCGCCACAGGATATCAGAACGGCGCCCTCCTAGTCCACGCCATTTAGCGGTGGCATGTTCCTGAATATCTGGCTTTATACTACGTAATACTAAACAGGGAAGAGCACTATTGCTTGCGGATTTTGATCTGATTTTCGATTATGTGTTGCCTCTCTCGTTATCAGCCGTGAAAAGTTCAGGGAGTGCACTCATATTAAGAAAAATAAAAAGGTGTCAAAAGAGCACTCATGCCGTTTTTTATAATAATCATTATTATTTTTTTCTTTTATAGTTTGGATTCTCTAATACTAAGTATTAAATGAAACCAGAATAGAGTCGATAGACCCTAAAACCAAATCTTTGAGATTCGAGGAAAAGGTCCGGTTTACTATTGTTATTATTTTGTTTCTTGCAAGTTAGTAAGATTTATTAAATATTTTTATAAATTTATGATATTTAAATTTTGAGAAGTTTGTTTCTGAAGAACGTTCCTTGGTTTTTTTGTAATTTGAAGAGTCTCCTATGCTTACATTAATTTGTATGAGAAAAAAAGAAAAAAAAGAGACATCTGATCATATTTTTCACTTCTGATCACATTTATTCGTTTGTTACACGAATGAGAAAAGAAGAAGATTGTGATGTGCATGTTTAATAATTAGGAGTGACGCTTATGTACCTGATTCTTTTTCCGATAAAACAATTTAATCACGTTGGATGCACCACAGAAATTCAGCTCTTTTAAATTGTATAGTCAACAGGGATTTGGATACAGGCGATTTCTAATAATTCGGTTATTACGGGGGAGGTGTATACTTGCTTCTTGCATGCGACTCTGGAACTAAACTCATCCCGCCTTTTACATTATCGTAGTCCCTTAATAATAATATTCATTCTTCATCCATGTAGGTTCATGCTAAGTCATAGACTGACTCTTCGACTCATCCGAAGGCACACGGAAAAAACTTGAATGACCGGACCGTAGCAACAGAAAAACTGGCGGGAACTGTGGTTGAGTTCTAAGGTCCATCACTGCCCACGGTACAATCTTTCCCTAAGGAAGTACGTAGCGTCATTGATGGGAGGAGTCAGAGCCCCACCTTTATACTCACAGCGGTGACGGGAACCAACCACCAAGCCGGAAGCTTCTCATCCTCAATTACGTGATATCCTCCTCTCCCCTCGGGGGAGTAGGTTCATGCTATCAAAATGTACGTTCTAAATTACCTCATGCAATCATCTTTCTCAATCCCGGACTGATACTTCCTTCGGTCACTTTGCTACATAGAACAAAGATATAATTGGGATCATCTTTTTCTTGAATGAACGCTATGCTCATTCTCATCAAATTATAAGTGTGAAAAATTCATTTTTTTCCCCATTTGAAAAACTGATTTTCTACAGATGCACAGCATGCACCATAAGCTCTGATCATGCTCTAATTTTTGGCGATAATATGATTTTGCACCTTCACCAAATAATTATCGTATTTTTTTTTTTTTTTTCTTCTCTTCAAAATAGGAAAGTGATATTTTAAGAAGAGGAATATTAGAATCTGAATTATTTTGAATTCGTTAATGCACACAAAATACCAGTGAGGTGAATCTTTCAGTAACTGGTGGCGTATTCTTACCGATGACAACATTGTATCCGCACGACAATAAATTGTTGACGATTTCAAGTCCAATGCCTCTACTTCCTCCCGTGACCACAGCCTCCTTTCCATCTTGTCTCGGATAAGCTGAAAAATAAAATTTAACTCAGAAAAGATCGTTGGCATACGTTCACGTTAACAGTAAGAGAATAACAATAACATTTCGTATAAATACCAGTGTTTGAATGACATGTTTAACAATAAAATGGAAGACATCCGAAACAATATTTGAAGATTAATAAATTAATAAAAGAACACAATGATTTAGCAAGTTTGAATTGCCATTTTTCTAAACAAATAAGTAAACATATTTGGCTAATTTCTTTGTTCATTATTAAGATCTGCTTCCCTGGCAAAACAAAACCATCTGGACATTTGTGCGCATATACGAACCACTAATTAGAATAATATGTTCTCACCGAAAGATGTGATTCTTCAAGACCTGTTTCACATAAATGAGCAGGAAAAAGTGAAGAGATAGTCAACAGTTGTCGAACGGGCATACTAAGCTTCTTTAAGAAAAGAGCAAAGATATTGTTTGGGAAAAGGAAATCCAATATTTTTACGAAAAAGAAATCCATTATTACCTTCAAAACTTTAATTAACATGTTTCGGATTATCAATTCTGATCAAATAGGCAGAGTTTTGTTTTATAATTTGTTGCCATTTTATAGGTAGCTTCATAATGCCTCTCTCATAGAAGTCTTGGTCTCTATTGGCTAGAAACTCTAATAATTGATTTTCACAATCTTCTCTTGATGCCATTTTATAATCACTAGGAAAGTTTTGACATGTAAAAAAAAACACATTTTTCATCACTTGATGACAGGTCTGGATTACATGGTAGATGCATCAAAACTTACCAACCAAGCTCCCGAAGTTTCTAGCGTGTCACTATAGACATTTGTAGCCTGGCGTTGTCCTGGTGGAACACAGCACCTCTCCTGTTGGCCAATTTTGGTCGTTTCTGGTCAATAGCTAACTTCAAACGGTTCAGTTGTTGACAGTATAGATCCGAATTTAGTGTTTGGCCATTTGGAAGCAACCCATAATAAAGTATTTCTTTCCAATCCCACCGAATGCATAGCAGAATCTTCCTGACCGTTAGTCCTGGTTTGGCCACCATTTCAGCTGCTTCACCGCGGTTTGACCATGATCTTTTCGCACTGTATTGTAGTATGTGACCCATTTCTCATTCCCAGTCACCATTCGTTTAAGAAATGGGTCAATTTTTCCTTTTGGCCATAGCTCCGCAGAAGGAAATTCGATCATCTATCATGTTTGTGTGTGTGTGTGTGTGTGTGTGTGTGTGTGTGTGTGTGTGTGTGTGTGTGTGTGTGTGTGTGTGTGTGTGTGTGTGTGTGTGTGTGTGTGTGTGTGTGTGTGTGTGTGTGTGTTTATTGGTGTGGCAACCAAAATCAAGATTCTTTTAGAATCCAGATTTGTGCAAACGGTTTAAAACTGCCTTATGGTCTATCTTTAGCTTCTGGGCGATGCTACAATTACTAACATACCGGTCAACCACTACTATTTCTGAGTTTTTATCGACATTCTCGACGACGGGCCTACCTCTGCGAGGTGGATCTTTAACATCGAAAATACCTGAATGGAATCGATGAAACCGAAATTGCACATGATTAGCTGTTACAGTACCAGGACCATAAACACCATTAACAGTTTCAGCCATCTAGCTTCCAATTTTACTTTTATCAAAGAAAAACTGTAAAATGCATCGAATTTTCTCTTTGCTGACTTCCATTTTTAACACCCTATAACTTGCAACTGAATGGGCCAAACAAAAAGCAGAATAGGAATTTTTTTTAGTGCAAAATGTCGCCTTTCCAACGAACATAAATCTGAAATTGTTAAGATCGATATTTTACGAGATATCGATCATTACAGCTATCTACCGAAAAAATAATATATTTCTTTTTTTTCCAACCTAATATTTTTGTTTTTGCCTCAAAGAGTGAAGTGTTTAAATTCATGTCTAAAAATTTGGCTAATTTTAGATGAATTATCCATAAACATAAATACTCTTCTACTTTTGGGATTGCACTATTGGGATCACAGTATTCGTCAGAGAAAGAAATCAGGAACAAATCTGAGTCATGTTTATGCATCAGTTGAGATTAATAAATCAGTATCGAAACTTATTCTGTTTAATCGCACTGAATAATCTTTCAAATAACCTTTGTAACACTCTCAACTAAAGCAGCACGCCAACCAAACATCAACCTCATCGCCAATCAAAAGCACGGCTGCAGTACGAGGCTGGCCGCAAAACTGTAAGCATGTGAAACCACCGACTTCGAGATTTACTTATGTTAAGCTTGTAAATATAAATATTGACTAAATGTGCGTAATTATAAGTGTAGTGTTTTGTGCAAGTGGTTGTGTATTAAATTCTTTTTAATTTGTTAGAGCCCGTTTTTATTGCATTACTCTTACATTTTTTGATTTTAATCCCCTTCTGATAATCTTTCAAATTTTAGGTTTTTATTGGATCTGTTTGGAAATATTTATAAATCAAAAAGAAATGAATAAAAATAATTTTTATATCAAAATATTTTACATTTAAAATTAGGATAAAAGACAGAATTTTTTATAATTACTTTTAATAAGAATATAAACCTCAAAAGACGAATAATTTTTTTTAAAGTTACCTTGAGAGAAACAATTTTGCACTAGAAATTTTTTTTTCATAAAAATATTTATTTCAGAAATAATTTATACACACACACACAAAAAAAAAAAAACACCTTTTAATAGATAAATAAATAAACGGAACAAGTTATGGATAACCTGGCAAACAAGAATGGCTACAAGAAATGGATAACCTGGCAAAGGCTTAAAATTACGAGAATGGTTCGCTTCTAAGAATTCTTATTATATCAAAAACATGTTTGCTCTCAGATGATATGAAGTCAAGTTTCGATTATGGAAATACAAACTATTAATCGTATGTATTAAAACACCATTTGTACATTTTTCTAAGGATAAATAATAAAAGGGTGCGTAATCGAAATTTTAATAAATAATTTTAAATATTACAAACTTAATGGTATTATTGTTTTTAAAGACAGTACAAGTATGTTACTAAGAAGTATTGAAAACAATACTAAACATTAATAACAAAAGTGAGAATAACTTACCTACATTGTATGTACTGAGTATTAATTATACATTTTTTATGCAATTCATGTGTAAGCTAATTATCTGTGAAAAAAAGTTATGAATTGTATTATTTTAATTGAATGTATTCTTTATAGTTCCACCAAAGGCAAGTTTTTCAATGTTTCATCCTTCTCGCGTTCCTTCATTTAGAAATGAAAGATGCTAAAAGTATTGTAGCAGATAGCTATGAACGAGGATAGAACCTGGGACCCTATGGTTCGCAACCGGGTAAAAAGACCACAAGACAAAAGTAATACACATGTCTCGTAGCTGCTATCTGGTTTATAAGCTTTTACCACAGTACTCTCCCTCCAGTGAGTCGGAGGAGAAACGAACGATATGGCTGTTAAGTCTAATGTGCCTGTACCCATTTGAGCAGCGCCAAGCGTTATGGCGAGTGAACGTGTGTGGGTGAGTGGTTGCTATTGCTGCGTCAAGTGAGTGTGACGGCTTTGGTTTGCTGTGGGTAGATGGTGCCAAAACAGCTGTACAAAGGTTGAAGGTTCATCGTCCGATGTCACCAATGTGGCGAATTGGTATAAGCGGGGATAAAACCTGGGACTTTGCGGTACGCATCCCAGTAACATGGCCACAATACAAAAGCAATTGCTCGTGTAGCGTAGCTGTTAACTGTCTTATAAGCTTTCACCAACCACAGACTTTCCCTCCAGTGTCGGAGGTGAGACGAACAATAACGTACTGTAGTGCAAGCTTATAAGCCAGATAACAGCTACGAGACAGGAGTATTTCTTTTGTCTTGTGATCTTGTTAATCGGCTGCGAACCACAAGGTCCCAGGGTCCCAGAAATTATCCGTTCATCGACTCCGGGAGCTGATATCATTAAGACACATGCCACACCTTTTCGCTCAACACAAACAAGGACCCATGCATAATTGGTTATTAAACTATATTTTAACATTGTTCTTGATAAATTCATTACAAAGGCTTGACAAGTGTGATTACTGGAAGATAATCACTACATTTAAACTTGAGAAAACATTTAACTTAAATATTACAATAACAAATATGCAGCATCTATTTCACATTATAAAAGAAATGAAAATAGAGTAGAATGAAAATAGAATAGAAATAGAGTTATAATAAATAATCGCTAATGGGCAAACTTATATCAGGTCTTAGTGGAACATGGTAACATTATTGCAGCTAAATACGATAAATTTCTATTAATGGGTTCTATGGATGACCTCGGATCACATAGTGATTTTGATGTTACAATTAAGTAATATTTCATAGTGTGACTTAGTTATTATAATTAATTTAGTTAACTTGTTATTAAACTTCATTTGAACTGATACAACTGCATTATACTTTGCTACGTGCTTTATTTTAATTTCAAATGTGTTGCGCATGCTTGGCTACAAGCTTGTCGTGATTTTTTTTATCGCCAACACGTGTATATACAAACATTATTGGCTGATGAATGGCTGAGTAATTATTTTGCTGCAAACGAAGTTTCCTATTATTTCCAATGTGTACTTCTTTTCTTACTCATAAATAATCTAATAATATTATCCTGTGAACGGCATTTAATCATCATTGTGAATGAAATAGTGAAACTGAAAATGAAACTATGTTTCAATAAAAATGTAATATAGTAAAATTTCCTAAATATTTTTGTATTAATTGCACGTTTTTACAAAATTCAATTAATAACTAAAGAGAAACTAGTGGATATAGTAAAGATTTAAAAGAAAATACTAAAGAAAGGTCATCTTTACAGATCAAATTTTTGTTTGGATATCAATTTTTACACGTATCTTAAAATGATCGGTTTCGTAAAATGTTTCGAGTTTCCTTATTATTTTGTATTAAAGTCAACACATTTAAAATCTCCCCCCTCTCCCACCAAAAGAAAAGTTTACTTTTGTTTTTACGGTAGTTAGGAGTAAAGTTATTAGCAAAAATTATAAACCAGAAGTGAAATTTTCGAAACCAAAACCAAGCCATTGGACTATTACAAATGTGTCTAAATAACTGTTTGAGCTTCCATGCTAATGAGTTGCCAAAATGTTACTCTATAATATTTATTTCTTACATAAATTGATTTAAATATAGTACTCACCCCAAAGTTTATAGAACTAAAATGCAATATATTTATAATTAGGAATTACTTTTCATTTTTATTAAAATTAATAGCCTAACATTAGATTTACATTTCAATTCAAATAATGGATAAAATATGACAAGGTAGCTTTGACTTAATTAGATTAACAAAAGATTTGTTTATTTTATTTTCTTCATTTTATGGCTGTATATATTAAATTTACCAAAATGAGCAAACTTCAGAATAAACATTTAGAATTATGATAATTAAAGTTTCTTCCTCTTTTCGAAGATAATTAAGTAATATATGATCAGTTCTTAAAAACATTTTTGAAAGTCAGGATGTTAAAGCAATTTTTATTGGTATTACTTTTTATGCAAAGAGTCAACTGATAAATGATATTTAAAAAGTTTTCCCAACAGTTTCAATTTTTTAAAAACAGTTTCAATAACAAATAACAAAATCATATAAAAATTCTATGATATCCAGTTTAAGATTCTATCTCTGATAAAATGGATAGTATTGATTATATACAGGCTGATCAAGAAATAACAGGAGCTGTTCGGAGACTTGAAGCGTGTTATGTACTGGACGAAATATAAAAAAAGTAGGTGACCACTTCCGTTGCTTTTAAATGTCAACCTGAAGTCTCTGTTAAAAATCTTTTTATTACATTTTAGTATAATTTTTCTTTCTTTACCCCTATCCCTCTCTGTTTTTTTTTTTTTTTTTTTAACTTTCAGAATTGAAATAAATCTTAGAGCTTTCCGCCTTCTCCTCTCCCCTAAGGTGACGCAAGATATTGAGAGCAAACATTACGTTCTGGTTCTACGTTTTTGAAGTCAGTGACCGAATCGAAATAAAAAAAAAATCAATGAAAACAGGTTAAGAAAAGTAGGTGCGTGAAGTTCAAGATTTATTCGGTAAGATAATAATTGTTTACATTTCCGTGCGTGTAAGACTACAGACGACGGAAATTTTGTTCTCAAATCAATCGTCATTCACATTTATTTTATTTCATGATTTTTTTCCCATTCTCTTCTAAATATCTTCAGCCTATTAGAAAAAAGCGGCCAAAATAGTTAATACTGTTTTGTGAAGGGATGGGAAGGGGTCAGTTGAAAAAAATATAAAAAGAATGCTATAAGAAGACTGTTTAAATATCATGACAAATTATTACTCTTTATTTTATAAAATAAATCAAATGTTGAATAAACAAATTTCTTCATCATCAACGCGAAATGTTAATAGAACTTTCCATCGGAATTTTTCATCCGATTAATTACTGTTATATTAAAGTGTTGTACGGTATAACAGCAATATTGTAAAGCATCCTGAATTATGAGAATCCTTTCACATAAGGCAGGCTTCAGAAAACCTTTTCTTTAAAGAATCATTTTTAAAATTTTAATTACTTAATAATACTTATGGAGCCACAATGAAGCAGCAACATCCGCAACATGAATCACTAGCTCCCTTTGGCGACCGGTAATTATATATTTTATTATTTTTTATGTTAAATTAAGTATTTTACATAACCTGGTCTTCATGGAAGTTTCAAATTTTGATAAACATATATATAATTCATACTATTTTAAAAGCTCTACATCGTTTTGTTTATTTTATTTCCTTATTTTCTGTTAGCTCCCCTAAAATTCGTAAAACATGGATGAATTCTGCTATTTCTAGACGCCTTTTAACAATTCAACTTAATTTCTACCTTACAACAAAGTAAAAATTTTTTACTGTTAATGTCATTTTAAATATAAATTTAAAACTTTTACAGTAAGTATAATTTGCTTTACTTATAATGATTTGAATTAAGGACAAAAGTTTAATTTCACTTTTTTCCATATTTCATTTTTTATCAATAGTAATTTAAATTGTAAAACAAAACGGGGGAAAATATCTGCAACTTTAATAGCGATTTTTATCAATAACTTTGATATCCTCACAAAATTCTTATGTTTTTATATAATCGCTAGTGATACATTTAATATTTGTACAGAATTTTTACGTCCTTGTAATTTTGTTGGAAAATGTGTACAAAATCACTTTTAAAAATTGATTAAATATAGAAAAAAGTTTATATGGTAAAGAACTGGTATCATTGAGAAGATAATTTTATAAATTTTAAGATCGGAAATTATAACAGAAAAATGCCAAAATTTTTCTTAATTTTTAATTAAAATTCTAATTAAAATGCAAAGCAAATTGTTCAGAGGTGCGCATTTCCATCCTCCAAAGCATATATGTTTAATAGCTCTAGGTCAAATGGTCTGGCTGGTAGAATGTCAGTACGCTCACGCTTTTATATTTACTATTAGAACAAATTTCATGACATCGACTGTGAGTGAACGAACTTTTTCTTTTCTTTTTTATTTGGTTACTTGTGCAATTAATGCAAAATTTATGATAATTTTATCATTAAAGAAGATTTTAGAACTGAAGTCAAAAAAAGAGATATGCAAACAGTTATGAAGAATTGCTAAGAATTTCTTCTTTTATTAAAATTGTTATTATATTTAGCTAGATGTGTGTATTTTTACCAATGCCGTAATTATGTTTAAAAAAAGCTCTACTTTACGGAGTTCTGATAAAAGTGATAAAATATAGTTTTCTTTTTTTTACTGGATGAAAAATGAAAGAAACTTTAATGTTTTGCAATAGTCAATATTTTTTTTAATTGTTCTCATATAATAGAACTTAAGGTAATAACTTAATTTTGACTATTTTATTTGAAAACATGTTGTAACAGAATGCCTAAGACTCTATACTAGATTTTAAAAGAATACTTTTCGAAGTATATAAAAATTACTGATCCAAAATTTTTAAAATGACGCTCATATTGCATATCCTATTACATTTCATGTTTGGGGAATTTGCACACTACATATTACAAAAACATATCAATAATAATTTTTAAATATCGTTATTGCTTTTTCTGAATGATATTATATTTGAAATGAATAATATATTTGGATTTCTTATAAATCTTTTCAAAATAAAAATGTAAAAATATTATCATAATAAATTTTTAGAAATATATGTTTCAAACTACTGCTTACCATTCCCATTCGAATTCTTGATTTTTCCAGTTTTTTTCCCAAAGAATTCGTAGAAAACATATTTGAAAGCAATTCCATAAGCCAGGGCGGCCCACCATACTCGCTTTAAAAAATGTTTGACCGAGTGAAGCATCGCTTGTTCCGTTACTGAGTGCTGAGGTGAAGGCCAACTGATTTCTCGGTCATCCGTTCATTCGCATCCAGGAATGAATGAAACAAACAGAAAACAGCCCGCGAGCTGTTCTTCCGGATTCTCAATTGCTTCTCGTTCAATGAAAATAGCTCTTCGGAACAAGAACACTTCGTCGTCTTTCTTCCTTTCTTTCTTTCTTTTTTTTTTTTAATTAGTATCATTCTCGTGTTCTTTTAAAAATATTGTTCTAATTAAGTAATTTTTTTTAATAACAGAAATGACAAGTGCGAAGTGTATTTGTAAAATAGTTTATGTTTTTAGGTATTTGTAATCAAATTTTTAACAATATTTTTTAGCTGTAAAAATATTTTCCTTTCATAATTTTTTACTTGTTCAGAATATTTTAAGATCAGAGTAAATTAATAAGAAATTCAAGGTAAACATAATAATATCTCTCTTATATGTTAATTCATTATTATTAAAATTTTCTGCCAAATGATTACCATTTTATGCTTTCAAATGTGGATTTCTAAAAGTGTGAAAATTGCTCTCTTTAACATATATTGAACATTCAATTAAAAATTTTCATATTAAAAAAACTTCATGAATATTTTTAAATATCTTTTAAATAGCTGCAAAATTTTATATTTCTTGAAACTTTCATATTATTTAAAAAGAAATCATTAGTATTACATTCTCTTCATAAACTCAGAATAAAAATTTAACGTAAGAATTAAATACGACAAAGAAAATGAAATATCAGTTTCACTTTCGAAAATTAACAATTGACTGGGGCACGGCAAAAAAACTGTTCCGATGCTGTTTATTTTTTCGAGAAATAAAATAATTTCATAAGACACCTTAAATCAGCTCCTCAGTTTTAACCGCCATTAGTCACTTAAGCCGATGACGAAAAGAGATTATAAGAAATAGGGCTACAAAGATTTAAGTGCCTTTTATGCTCAAATTCTGAAAACCCATTATATTTTCTAATCCATGTCGTGATTTCACATTGAAATGACCTCTTTTTAATATTCCTTGTAATTTGCACAAATTAAAATAATGTGGTTGCATATTTCTTCTTTTGAGTTTTAAAAATGCCTGGTCAATATCAGAATTAACGAAGGATATTATTTGGGCTGTTTTTTAGTCAAATTTGTCGGACGACGTAGAATTTGAGAGAATTAGAATATATTGATCTTGGTAGTAGCTAGTCAGACGACGCTGAATTTGAGAAATGAATGAATTAGATAATTTCAACATTATTTGTAAATATCTAACAACCTAACCATATGTATACAAAGAACAATACAAATCAAATAGAGAAACTGGAGAATTATTTGCATGTCTAATGATTATACAGTTAGGAAGAAAATAGTAGTTAAGAAAATTAAAGTAAAATGAATTCATGCCAAAAAATAATCGGCTTCATTTCATTTGTATTAAATTCATATAAGAAATAAACACTAAATTCTCTGAAGTAACCAATCAAGTTTAACATAAAAGCGATCGTATAATTAATTGTACTTATTTCATAACTTTTATGAAAGATTGTTTATATTCTAATTTAAAGTAAAATACTCATTATTAAATAAGCATGAAAGCTTTTCGAAATTTAAATTTATTTATTTTTCTGAAGTCTATATTTTCCCAAACATAAGATCAACAATTATAAATTTTTTGTTATTTTTTTAAAATATAAATTTGATTTGTGCGATCTATTTTCAGTAAACACATGCTTCTAAAGCATAAATGATTTCGCAAAGTTTATATATAAAAATATTTAGAATTTAAATCTACATGCAGGTGCATGCCAGAATACCCAGACTTAAAGGGAAGCCGAAATAAAACTTTAAAAAAATTATTTGAACATCGCTTTACATGATTTATATCAAAAAAACAAGATGTAAAGGTTTATTTTAGGCAAGATTCCAAATGACCAGATATTCATATTCCTAGGCTTGAGAAGCAAACCCAATTATTTCAAAGAAAAGAGTTCCTCGCGAACTGTTATTTCAAATAGTAGTGTGGAAAATAAGATTTTCTTTTCAATGAATATCAGTAGTCATTAGCGATGCAATAGTAAAGGGGTCCATAATTATGCATTCAAAATTTACAGGTAATATGCAAATCAATAAGCATTATCATATTAATTTTTCCTTTTTCTTTTTTCAAAATCTGATTATAGGGACTAATCTGGAATGCTGAAATTAATTTAACAGCGACGATGAACAATTCACTCCGAGTGTAGAATTGCAAGGAAAATAATTCGTTACTTAATACATGTTCGTTTTGCAACAGTTTGCAAAACAGTTTGTAGAAATACAAGATTTGTTTATATTATTTGTTCTTTTCCATTTCCAAAGAATTTTTATTGCGGAATTAGCTATCTATTTTATTTCTACACATTTAATTCTAGTAGGGTCTGTTGAAAGCCTGCTGTAAAAAAAAATTGATTGTTATGAATTACTGTGAAAGAAATAATTTCTTGTATTTTTAATAGAATATAGTTTTCTCGATTTTTCAAACAAAATATATTCATTATACATTTAATGCTTTAAAGTTACTCTTAAAGGAATTTCGATAATTTTGAAAAATATTTTTAAAACTTAATTCAGAATAATTCTCCAAACATGTTTACTTCCAATGAAATTCGTAATTCAAATTTAAAACGCAGCAAAATTTTTGCATATCAAATTTCTATCATTCAAATCATTAGAGAAACTTTTTGCGAACTATTTGAAATAATCGTTGTAACTGATTTATTAGATATTACTTGGTATTCAAAAGAACAAAATATACATACTATATAGAAATATTCTCTTTTTAACAGAAGATCATATGAATCGCTGCCCTATCTATTTTGAAGTTGCTTTTTGATTTTCTGACTTTTTCTTTAAAGGCATATTTTTATTATTCATCATCATTATTTTTAATTGAAATATGGAAACGCTGAAGAATTAGATTCGATCTTCCTTCTCTAAATGTCGCTAGTTTGTAATTAAAATAAAAACTTTTGAGTACTCATCTTTTCCTAATATTTTGTAAAAAATGATGCAGTATGAAATTTGTAAAATTTGTTCTCTTAAAAAGTAAGTGTTTTGTAACAAAAAGAGCTAAAATGTAATGCGATATCGAAATCTTTTTAATCCTTTTGAATCTTCGCTTAATACGATGTAGAAGATGTAGAAGAATTAAAAAGAACAAACAACTGTGTTTTTTCCCGCGCAGGTGATTTTACGAATCACTAATAAAGCAAACGACTTTTATTTACGACAAACGATTTGCAAATATTAGGAATTGGAAATATAGATAAAACAAGCACAATTCATTATAAAACACAGCATTCTCTTGTATAATAATAATTTAATATTTTTATTCTTACTAATCACTTTTAATTCTATTATATATGTAGAATTAGCACCGATAAATTAATTGAGTTCTTATTTTTTTAAACAGAATTGCAGTAGATTATATAAATAAAAAAAAATCTGCTTTGAATTTTTTTACTTGTATAAATTGCAAGATGGCAACTCAGTTAATTATTCAAGAATACTGTTTTTGTTATTGTTTTGAAAACATTATGTTCTTAGAATGTAGGATATTATACTGTTTATAATTTTAATCATGGTGCACTTTGTAAGTATTTATTTTACTCATTTATTTAGATTAACATATTTTAGATAAATGCATTAATATTTTATAATTACTATTATTATACTGTTTATATACTGTTATTATACTGATATTATACTGTTTATAATTTTAATCATGGTGAACTTTGTAAGTATTTATTTTATTCATTTATTTAGATTAACAAATTTTAGATAAATGCATTAATATTTTATAATTTTCATTTTACAATAAGAAAATTTTGAAAGAAATTTTGTACACTTTACAAAGAAATTTTGAATTCCAATCAAATTCTGGAATTTCCAAATGATAATATTTATAAATATCTTGCGGCTACTTTATATTACAAAAATGTCTTTCAAAACTAAATAGAATAAGCTAAATAAACTAATTTAGTTTCAAAGAGGAAAGGAATTTATTTTAAGCAATTGTTTTAATTTCATTAATAAATCATTTATTCCGAATGCATTTATATTGAGAACTCTATTATGAAAAAAAATTGGTGTTTGTGCTTTCCTATGTTTTTTTTATTTATTACAATATTTATTTTAAAGAAATTCACTGATCACAAAAAGTGAAACTTTTTATTCAACAAAGGAAATTCAAACATTTTTTTCAAAGATGGTTATTGATTTTTTTTTTTTTGAAAAATTATTTTCGTTACAGAGAGGTTTCGAATGAAAATTTAGTTGTGACAGAATCTTTTATAAACAAATCAAATCATTTTTTTCGGCTTATTCTGTTGTAGTCATAATACCTATGATTTTTCGCCATTCTTGTATTTAGTATAAGTTAAATGATGCTCTTGAAAATTTAACCAACTCAATCGCATTTAGAAGAAATGGAAACAAAAATTGCTGTTTATTACCACCATTTAATTATTTTGAAGTATCTTATACAACGATGTTAACAATAAATAATAAAAAAAAGTTGCGCCTTTGAAATTTTCCCATTCGAATTTATAATAATCTAAATATAAAATATTTTATATTCATAAACCAATAATTTCTATCAGGCAAATTTAATCATTAATAAACTATCAATAATTAATTGGGTATGTGAATCATTTATTTTTTAGAACAAAATTAAATGTAAATATATAATCATTATTTAGTGATCAGCAATCGAATTAATCTTATCTATACGAAAACAATGAATATATCTCATCTATTAGGTTTAAGTGAAGAGCATTTTTATAGGCTTCCTTTATGTATAAAGACATTTTCAGAATTATCAAAAATCTACTTTTAGAGCCTTAGCCTGAATTTTGAAATATACTATTTTGAATTGATTAAAATAATTTTTCCTAATTGAATTTATTTTTTCTTTAATTAATGTTGTAATAAAATGCATTGTAATTATTATAATTTCTTATCATTGTTTCATCAGTTATAAGCATGATTGTAAAATATAATTATTAAAATAAAAAGGAACAGATTTTAAAGATTCTTATTTATAAATGAGTAGTTTTTTTTGTCGGATAAACTATTTCATTTTCAAATATTTTATAATATATTTCATCAATATGAATAGCAAAATTAAATATATATTTCATACAAAATAAGAGCATATTTAAGATATTGGAGAGCTATACAGCCACGTTTACTCTAAACTGGTCGCCTTTGGTTCATCGGGATTATTCTTAAACAATGTTTTAACGATTTCCTAAACAAAATACTTTTACATTAGTAAACATTTACGACATAAAATTTGCACATAACATTTTGGGGTCAATTTTTAGGTAACTGTGATTTTTTAAAAATTATTTCTTAAAATTTTTAATTAAATAATCAAGATATACTTCAAACTTTAGTATTTTTTCCCGACTTTACTTTATCTTGCAAGTTCTGAACTAATTATTTCAAAAAAGTGTTTTATATGGCAGCTTAAATTGTGAGTACTATATTTACTTAGCTTTCAAAAGAAATACTTAATTTTTCAAAGACTTTGGTCTAATTTTTATAAGATTTATTATTTAAATTTTAATTGATTTTTAAATTGTCCTTATTAGTGTAACGTCATGTAACGTTACAGAAGTCTTTTCCTATCAATGAGAGAGATCTATTCAGCTACGGCACTCAACTGGTTCGCCGGCAATATTTTTTATATTTAATTTCTGTTAAATCCTTAGATATAACTTCATGTTTATGATTCCCTCAAATTGTCGGATATTAAAAAAGCGTTATTTTAATTTCTTATATGTACTCTACCCCTTATGTACATGGACTTTTCCAATGGTGATCAATCAGCTTGAAACTTCTGAAATAACTATTGCGCAAAAATGTTTTATATGCCAGTTTAAAGTGTAAATATTTTTTCAAGGACGCTGGTTAAATGTTATAGTATGTATCATCTAATTTTTGTAGATTTTTAAATCTCCTTGTTTGTGTAAGGTCTAATAGCGATAATGAGTTTTTCCTACGGATGAAGGAGGTCTAGTCGCCTTTGGTGATCAGCTGGTTTCCCATGGAATATTGATACTTAATTTTATTTAATGCTATGAACTATAAATACTATAACTGAAAAGACAACGATAGTTTGCTCAGATTGTTCGAAAATTCAACTAAAAATATCAATGTTTAAGAAATACTACTTTAAATAAGAATGTTTATGTTGAAATTTGACTCTGATCGAATAAAAAAGTTTATAAATCTTAGAAATTTATTAGTATTATTTAAGTTAATTAAGCATTAAACAATCAACAAAATAATGGGATCATGTTCTGAAAGTCAAATTGGATCCAATGTCAGGAATTTTAGTTATAGTCGTATGATTATGTGTTATACATTGCAGATGCTAAATGGAAATGAAGGAACTTCTTTTCAGAATGCAAGTCAAGACAAAAACAATAAAAGAAAAAGTTTTGAAATTTTCTTTAAAAAAAGATACAGTGATGTTGCTGCGAAATATACGTTCTTATCAAGTCAGCAAATCAAAAAAAGAATTTTGGATATGTGGAAGAAAATGTCTCGTGGTTTAGACAAATCTCGAAAGTAAGTAACTTTGCATTTGTGTTCCAATGCTGTTACAAGATTTGCTAAATTTAACTGAAATCTTGTGCTAATTTTTATATACATACATTCTCCCAAAAGATTTTATTTTCATGGAAATTCAACATCTAAAATTTATTGTTGATTTATTAATTGTTTGTAAATTATTGACTGTTGGTTTGCTAAAACTTTTATTATGTACAATCAAAACTTTTTCTAAAAGACTGACAAATATTTCTATTGAATTTATATTTCTCATTTAAACGATATCGAACGGATATGAAGTAGGTACATTTACCTAAAATTGCATCCAAGGTAAATACTGAAAAGGTATCATCTCTAATTATTTTAAAACTGCAATCCACATAAAAGAAAATCTCTCTTGAAACTTTATCTTCAGGGGAATAGAAATTTAATTTATTATTTTACATAAAATTATTATTAAATTAATTATATGTAAAATAGTTTGATCTAATATTATTTAGCCACCGATTAAAGTATCTTAATTATGTAATCAGATAAATTAAATAAAAATAATATTATATAAAGGCAATTATGTTTAACAAAAATAATTAAAATGTATAAAGACATTTGAAATTATATTTTAAAATGCTATGAATGAGAGTAAGTTAGGCTACAAAAATAAATAAATAATAATGTGTATGTATAATAATCTGTAATCATCTTCGTTCTAAAAAATAATTTCCTAATCACTCGAACTCACTTTAACTTCTGAATTGCGAGGACCCATAATGACTTTTTTTTTTATTTGAATATGTGGCAAATCAAAACAATGTGTCCTTTCTCAAATTATATAAGCATAAAATACTCTCTTCTTTCTGCTCTTCTAGTCAGTTCGCCTCCCTCTTCATGGCATGAACAAAGAAATTTTGGAAATAGATTAAGAAATTGGATTATTTTCTAAATATTATTAACAATATGAAGAATGTTTAAGGAACCCCGCACCTGCTTCTTCGTAAAATCAACTAACTTTTTTACACTCATACGTATATATGCATACATTCAAACACATACGATATTTGATGAAAAGGCCAGAAAATTATTTATAATTACATCGAGGTAATGGCATATTACTGAAACTTGGATATCTTTGCTTTGCATTCTAACTTGGCAAAACCATCAGTATTCAGTTTGAACTGAAGTAATATTACAAATAAGATTTGACCTTATAAATAATTTGCTCATTGAATAAAAATATCGAAAACAATACATTATTTTACTTGTTTATTCCACCATTCCAAAAGTTTGTTGTGCATACAAAACTAACTTTCATCAGATTAAAGCAGAACGCTGTTTCGCGAATTTTATAAATTATATTTTATTTTTCACTAATCACATTGGGATTCAAGATACTTTTCTAGAGGTGATGCATTCACTACTTTGAATAATGAAAAATTTGATAGCCATTATTGTTATTTCGTAAATTACTAGCACGATCTTAATAGATATCGAGTTCGAAAACTTAAGAACACCTAATTGTTAAGAAACAAGCTGTTTTTAATTCTGTTCTGCTCTCTAAAGAGAAACGCCCAATTTAATCATCCGTCTTTACTATGCAGCTCGAAAATAGATTCATAAACAGGTTGATTTATTTTTAAACACCTGAACTTTAGAGTTGCCGCTGATGAATTTTTTTTGACAGAGAGCCTGTATCCATTGACGTCATCAGTTCGAATGAAGCAACTAGAATCAGTGGTGCATTACTGGTAAGTGGCATCAAGGGAATTATATATCCGCCCCTTGTCATACGTGACTTAGTTCAGGACAAGGTGCAATTCTTTCACATTTTGCTTTAACTTCCTGAGAATGTCAATTATCTCTCCGCATTCGCAGCACTGACTGACATGGCATCTTTTCTCTTTCCTCTAGACATGTCTTTTCAGAAATGTTATAGAGAAAGATACGTCGTTTGATCCTTTCATGATTGACAATAAGGACTGGATTAATCATTAGGATCAATGATTGGAAGATGATTATCGCAGCAAATCAAATCTATTTCAGAAAAATTATAAAAACCGACCAAAATTCTCTGATTTTTGGTCGGTCTCCTCCATACTCAAAAATAGAGAGTGGAGGTGAACATATTTAAGAGTTCTCGAGCTTTCCTGTAATACAAAAAATGAGGAAATTGGACCAGTGGTCCTAGTTGGGTGACAAGTTCTTCGGTTTTCCTTATTATTTTAAATACATAGATTTTGTCATAATATTGACAAAACCTGATTGCTTATATAGAATTTAAATTAAAATTAACAGAAAGGATTTTGTATCGAAAAGGATCCTACAAAAGATCTTGTATCGTCTAAGGGTCCCTACAGAGCTGAATAATCTTAGGTAGGTTAATTTGGTTAGCCCCGTTTTTTGGTTAATTCTTTATTGTGGTAAGATGGAGTCGGCAATGGAGCCGTCAGGCCTGCGTGAAGGAATAAGACTTACAACAAATTTTTATCCCATTTAATTTAACCGAAAAGTAGTGCATCTTGTTCATGCCTCGAGTTACAAGCATTTGAAAATCAAATATCTAATTTCGCAAAGTAACAGGAAAAGCAAAAATCACGCTGTCATTCATAAATATCTCAAATGTTCTTTGCATCCTTCAATGGATTGAAATATCCCAAATAGGGTATGTCATCTAATTAGGAAGCATAATAAAGATTGGAGAGTACTTGGACACATTATTCCACAATCTTAATACACCAGGAACCTACTCCTATTATGGGAATCTTGTTAAAATTGCAAAATTAGACCTGATTTTATAATAATTTAATAACAGCAATGTTGATGGTTGTAGTCTTCTGTATTGCAGTCTTTTCTATTCTCCATCTGGACACTTGCTGATTTTGAATCCCTTTTCCTCTTTAGAATCAATAAAAGGAGATATTATCCTTGAAAAACTGGATTCAACTATCTAATGTCTATACGACAGTGTCTTCCGCTCTTCTTTGAGGGAATGATTACATTTAGAATGTTGGAAATATTACGTGTGTTGTATATCAAAATAACACTCGTTAGATTTTTTCGAGATATATTGTAAGATATTACTAGCAATGATTAATATTCTTCTTTCATTTCTTTATTTATATAAATAAATCATACAAATAATATATTTTTGATAGCTCACGTTTTATCTAAAGCGTGGAACTGAAATAACAATGATACAATAGACCTATTTTGATCAAGATAAGAGTGAAAATATTCTGCATCTTATGCACAGAAAGTTTGCCAAAATTTATCCTCGAATAAATCTTCAGATACATGAACTAAAATTTGGAATTTCATTTTGTTTTGAAATACGTTTGGGATTTAAAGAGAAAATAAGTGCACATTTTCAATACATCTGTATGAAATGTTTCAATTTTACAGTTATTTATATTCATAATGTGACTCTTCAATCAGGAATGAGGAAGCCTCGAAACACAAAAAATTGAAATTTACAAAAAAGGAGCCTTTTTTCAATAACAAACATTCCCCATATGAATCGAAGAAGTCATCAACACGGCAACCAGAGAAAAGTAAAGCTCTTGTACCTTTGAAAGTCAGTGTTGTTCCGGCTTCATTAAAAGGAGCTCTAAAAAGGTTAAGTACAAGTTTTATTTTCTTTCCTTATCTTTGAATAATTAGCGTATGCTTTTTCAAAATTTTAGAGCCCTTACCTAATACAGGATCCGAGTTAATAGTCAGAATTGTGTTTTCTGATGTATTTCAACATTTTATATTAAATAATGCTTTTTTTTGAAATAATACGTATAACTGTCTAGAATGCGAAGTCAATTTTTCAATAGATATAGTAAATCAGACTTATAATGTGACATAAAGAATAGAATTTGGGGTGAGGGTGTCCAATATATTTTTATTTATGTTTGTGTTTTATGCGACTAAAGAAGTTACATGTAAAGACCATATTACGAAAATACGCTGTATACAAAAAATTCTGAATGACTTTTCCCTATTTAAATTTATATTTTTTTACATATTTAGATAAGTGAACGAAGATACAAAAGAGAAAAATCCATTGTTATTGATCAATGTCCCACCCATTCTCCAATTTACAATTTAAAAAAGTGTTTTTCGCTAAATATTTGCCCAAGTATGTTTCAGTCATTAGATTTTGGTATCCTTCGTTCAGTAAAAGTTAATAGAAAGTTGCTCATGAGAAAAGTTATAAAATCGTTGAATGAAAACGCGAGGAAAATATGCGAAGCCAGTGTTTTGGATGCTCTATATTTTGTGATACACCTTGGGATCAACTTTCTAAAAATACAATTGGAAAAATTATGCAGAAAAAGGGATTTCCAGAACCATAAGTAAAAATCATACAAATTCGTCTTTCCATTTGATTTGACCCCTTCAGGAAAGGGGCCCTCCCGAGATAGACTTTAACGATTATGTCATTTGTAATGACAGACTGTTTATTTTGTAGAGCTGAAATTTATATAATTTATTTATCGGAACCAATGAATAGCAATTCTGATGCCTTAATTCATAATGAAACTTCTATTAAAACTTACTTTTTCTGATGCTTTACATGGTTTAGAAACTGTGAAAACAGACCTAATGCAGCAGCAGGATGTAAATGTATTTTCTACTCTCCATAAAATCGATAAGGAACTTTTTTGAGAAAGGAATCAAGGAAATTCTTAAGCATTTCTCAATACTCAGTTAAATTAATTAATGTGTAATTATTCACAGCATTTTTAGCTGCTGTATAAAAAATGAACCATTACTAATTACGGATGTTTTAGTGTTGTTGCTATTATGGCTGTTTCCTAAAGAAAGTGTGGATTTTTTTTGTTGGTTTTGTACCTCAATATTACGAATAACTCCCAATTTTACGAATAAAATTTTCTGCCCCGAAGAATTTGTCAAGTAGCAGCCACATTACCAACACAAAACAATTCCATAACTATACAACTTATTTTTATGAATATTAATAGATCATAGGTGCGGTATGATATGTTTTAATGCGCCATTCCACGCGTATAACTTGATCCTTTTATTCTTGATTAACAAAGATGACTATGATGGTTTTCACATGTGAGAATTCAATGATGATTTTATACATTGCGTGAGAAAAAACTTGGGCTGTTGTCCAGAATGATATTTTCCCACCTGCGTGTGATTTCATTTGCAGAGAAACTCTCCCTCTTGAAGAATTCCAGTAGCCATTTTGTCAGACGGTAGTCTCTTTTCGAGTTCCGGTAAAACCCTTCTCGTCTACGTTTTGTAATGAACGCTGGCTGCCATCCATCCTGGAAAGAGTGCAGGTCGCCCTCTCATGGAGTTAAATTAACAAATATGGAGTTTCTCTTTTATACGAAATGTGGTTTATAGTTTTATTTATGGAATTTTAATCGAGATCACGTGTTTACAACATCGCAAATATACAATCTATCATTATGACTTTAAATTTATTCAATTCAAGAGTTCATCATTCATATTCGTTTGAATGTGAATGAAAATCAATTACAATACATGAAATTATCTTTTATATCCATCTGAAGATAAAAGTAATATTCGAATGATAGATCAGTTTTGAAAGCAAGTAAATATTTTGCAATCTAAATAATAATTTTAAAACCTCACAAATTTTATGCATTTTTTTTTAGTTAGAAGAATTTAACTTGTTCTTATACTTTTGAAAAAAATTTCTAAATGAGATTCTACCATCAATTTTACTGAATCAGTTGGACAATTATTTATTTTTACTAGAAAAGATTAAAAAATTTTGATATTCAAAATTTTTCGTAATACAGTAAATATTCTAATTATTCTATAGTTATTTTCAAGATACATTTATGTACGTATTTTATCTTCATGTATTAAATGCATTGACAAAATAAAACTTTTCCAACAATATCATTATGCAAAATATTTCCAAAAAGCACGAAAATGTTTTTCTTTCACTTTCTTTTTAATACAGTATAGATAAGAAATAATTACGAAATACCATGAAGTTTCCTACAATTCGCATCGTAGCTATTAAAAACAGATATTTAAAAAAAGAATTATTCGAAAATTATTGAGCTAGTGACCAGAACAACTACGGTTCTCTCTCGAAAATGAAAACTATTATAATAACTACGCCGCCATAGACAAAAATGTAAATTGCCGCCCCTTAAAATATATACTTTTTTAAAAAGTTGCTACCTTTTTATTTTAAATTAGTCACCTTTCGGCTATCAGCTGATAAAGCTCATTTTCATGGAGCTTGATTAATTCGAGATATAAAAATCACAATGAAATTAATAGTTTCCAATTTAAAACTACCAAATTAAGCATGTCTCACAAAGCAATATGTGGGAAAGACGGAAAATAGTAATTTGTTTCAGAAGCAAATCTCTAATTTTCCGGTTTAGTGTCAGTGATTTATGTATTCATTTTAAAATACTTCTATCTATACATAATATAAAATGAAGTCTCTTGAAAGCGTCTGTATGTTGAAACCCGAAATACTCAATTAATTTTGGTGATATTTGTACCATTTTATTGGGGAAGGTTTTAGTATATTGAAGTCATATCAAAATAAAAAAAGGAGTTTTATAATTGCGATTTTAATTATTTTCCTACTACGATTCGCGCATGCGTGAGCGGAAATATCAAACTTCGCATGTGCAAATTGCAAGAGCTGTAGTATTCATATGCTATACATTTCTTTGTTTACGCCTGATTTTAAACAGTGATTCAAATCTTATTATACCTAAAAGAAGGAAATTCAACCTTGGCCGGAGCACATAAAATGCCAAAACGCTTCGTTTGTTGCGCGATAATGAAAATGTAGAGGAAAGAAACGTTAGGTTAGTGAATATCAGTGAAAGAATGTCCACACATTGTTCAAAAGAGAGCCTTCTGCTGCGCGAAGTAACCGTCTCTCTTTAAATCGCACTACAATTGAATTATAGAGACAAAATGAATCTCGCCTGACTGCTGACAGAGAAAGACATTTAAATTTGAGACACATGAGAAGTCAAAGAACAAACTTTCCTGATATTTGGTCCGAAAAGGAGTACTCTGCGCTGAATTTCGATTCATGTATGGATAACAGAAATGATGGTTTCAATTGGAACAATGTCTATTGTCTGTCCATATTGTTCAGCTTTAGGAACAGCTTTGATATACAGTCCTTTTCGCCAAAAAATAATTTATCGCTCAATTTTAGCGAAATGGCCAAATGTGGCGAGAACGGCAGCAATAGGGTAACGGTAGCAAAAGCGCCACCGAAATTTGCCAACCTCGCAAGGCGCAAAATGACTGTATATCAAAGCTTAGCCCAGCTTTAAAATGCATAGATGAATCAAAAGGCATGTGTTGATTACAAGTTAAAATTGAAACTATTTTAACAGTCTAAATATGGAACAGCATTGGTATACAGTCATTTTCACCCAAAAAATAGTTTATCGCCAAACTTTAGCGAAATGGCTGAATGTGGCGCGAACGGCGGCAATAGCGTTTCCAATCTTAAGGTTCCGAGGAACGCTGCAGCAAATTAACGGAAATATAGAAAAAAAAAGTCAATAAATGCAGTAAAATGAAATGCATGCAAAAAAATTTAATCGAAATTAATGAAAATAAGCAGAAATAAGTGCAGGAGGAAAAAATTAAGGGAAATGAACAGGAAAAATCGAAATGCAGTTGCATACAATAACATAAAAAAAAATGGCGGCCATGTAACTCCTATCAAAGTGCCACCGAAAAAATGCTAATCTCGCAAGGCACCAAATGACTATATATCAAAGCTTAACCCAAAATATTTCTGAATGTGTGCTATAAAAAATTCTTTTGTAACTATTTTTGATGATTTCTAAATATCTTTTTGATCCCGCATGACATTCCCATGTCATATCGGATGGAGGCTAGACTTAAGTCTAAAACTAATTTTTCATCTTAGATATAATGTCATGGGCAAGGCTGTGCGGGTACTACTAGTTTAATATAAATAGATTTCTAAAGAATGGGTTTTGAGATTTGACCAAGACCACTGAATTTCTTATTACATTATTCATCGTCTTTCACATCACAAAACTAATTCAATTTAGAAGCATTAAGTTTATTATGAATTTTAAGGCATTTTAATTCAACATATTCAAGTTTTCTGTATCTTCATAAAGCACTCCATCGAAACAATCTTTTGTTCGAAACAAAAAGCTTCAATTTTCATTTTCAAGCATTGGTATTTGATACACTTATGTTTTCTCGTTTACGATAAGTCAAAAATAAATTTGACGAATCTCCACGTTTTGGGGGCTTCTCCGAATCTGAAAAACATATTTTTGGAATTCTGCCAGTCTGTGAAAAAGATAACTCAAATGCAGTGTGTGTGTGTGTGTGTGTGTGTGTGTGTGTGTGTGTGTGTGTGTG
>JAPMOR010055030.1:0-11063 GCA_026543865.1 Argiope aurantia | reverse complement strand
GTGTGTGTGTGTGTGTGTGTGTGTGTGTGTGTGTGTGTGTGTGTGTGTGTGTGTGTGTGTGTGTGTGTGTGTGGACTTCTACAAGCCAGGTGGTTTGGCCTAGAGCTACCAAAGTTAGCTTGTTTATATATATATATATATACACACACAATGTTCACCTCAGAATATTTTAAAAAAATTTTAATAATAATTTTAATTCAATAAAATTTGGGTGCTTTACTCCCGCAACTTCCGAAAATATTAGAGTACAAAAATATTTTTTATAATCTATAATTCGTTTCACTGAATAAATATTTTTTTCTATATTTAATCAATTAAAAAAATATTTTAAGCCTATTTTCAACAAGAACCGTAAGAATTCTGATAGAATATTAAACATATCACCAACGATAATACAAGGGAAAAAAATTAAGAATTCTGTAAAAGATCCAAGTTGTTGATAAAAGTTACTGCTGTCGATATTTTCATGTTTGTTTTACAATCCGAATGATTATCCTGTTCGTAACACAAATCATTATTGGCAAAACAAATTTCAGGAAACTTAAATCTGGGAAGAATCTAAAAAAGGTGATTGCTTACGCTCGAGGAGTTTTTTAAAGCCATTTTTTAATTTTTTTTTGGTATTTTCTAATTAAATAATGCTTAAAAAGTAATACATTTTTGTTAAAATTTTGTATATGTCCTATTGTTTTAACTGACTGATTTGAAGTAAATTTCGGCAAAATTTAACCAAAATGGCTAACACTCTACACAAAATTCTAAAGGTATAATCTTAATTTCCATTACACACTTGCACATAACATAGTTATCTTCAAAATGAACTGAAATCTAAGAAATTGATAAAATTATGAAGGTTTATATTACAATACAGAAATTTTTCCAAAATTTCCAATTATTTTCCAATAAAGAAGTATTTAACGTACATCAAAACTTTTAGTTCAATTTATTACATAGTATATAAAACATTCCTTGAAAATCTTGTTAAAATTTTTTAATTAGTATTGGTGATATTATGTTAACAGTTGATAGTTTATTTCGATAAAATAATTGAGTAAAACGCGTTTAAAGTTTGTTGTTACTTTAAAATGTATTAACTCCTTAGAAAATAGTCTAAAATTCTCTCCACTTAAGTTAAACCTGCTTTTTCTTCATGCATTGAACAGTTTTTCTTTAACTGAGCTCGCATTTTTATTCTGTGAACTTTTATAGGTGGTAATGAATGTCTTTTTGAACTGCAGATACATTCATAATAAAAAAAACCATTAGACTTTCTTGGGTACAACTGCCAAAATTCATTATCAATTTATTTAGAATACTAAATATACCAGTCCCATCTTCACAAACAGAAAAATATCTGTGTTTCGAAACAATTTCAGAGCAAAGATCTTTAAAAATTTCAGCGACATTTTGACATTTGCTACGCAGTGGCTTGGGAGTAAAGTATTAGTTTCAGAATTGGTGGGTTCCAGATTCGAGAACCAAATCCACCAAATATTTGCCATGTAAATGGATTTGGCGCACACTAAATTCGTCGAGGTAAAATTACCTCTTGCTAATGGATGTGGATGTTTGTAGCGGTCACATTAGTGGGAGTTCAGTGCCAATTTAGGTGTCGGTCGCCCTTGTCATCTAACTGCAATTCTAAATTACGAGATATATCCCATAATATTTCTAGTGTTACTTTAAAACAGGAAGCTAATATGACTACACACTTGGCATTTTGCGCCATTCCATGTAGGGGATTCTTTAGAAACTTTTGATCACAAAGCTTCATGCATGTTGGCTTTATAATATTTGATATTTTGAGAAAAAAAACAATGGTTTTTCAAAGAAATGTTTTCCCCTGTGTCTATCCCTGTTGATGCTTGCTGCAGCTGTTGTCTGTTGCTGTTCATTGCCCATGCATAAAATGTTGTAAGACAAAAGCTGTAATAACTAATATAAAGACAAAAAGCTGTACAATTATTCCAGATTGTATACATTTAAGATTGTCAGTATTACTACGAATGGGATAAATTTATTATATAAGGGGATAATTGGATGAATTCATAATATAAGGGTTATTCTTGAGTATAATATAAACGAACAACATTTCAAAATTTCTGTTTAAAGAATCCAAATCACTTGAACTCAAAAGAACATGACAGTTAAAATGTGTTTCAACTTGTATTTCATTCAGACTTATTTTTATTTCAGTGAAAACAAGAAAGCAATTGGGAACAAACGAGTTAGCTTCGATTGCGATCCAGAAGTCCGATATCGAACAGCAAGTGACACTAGCAGTAACAGTACGCTAAAAAGTCAAAAAGTAGTCACAGACAGTGGTCCCAAAACCGATAAAAAGCATAATTCCAGTGGAATGCTGATGGCCACAAATAAAAATTCTGAAACAGAGAAGAAATTCGATGACTTAATTAATAATAAGTGCTCTTGGACTTACAAATCTATTAAAACAATCAAATGTGAAACAAGCAGAAAAAGCAACATAGACCGACCTATAGTGAAAATACGAACAATGAATATTGAAGAGACTGCCTATAACCATGGTTCTCGCCAAAAAGGTGCAACTTGTCTTTCAGATGAATATGACAATATCGACGCAGATATAAAAAAGACATCACCCAATTCCAAAACCCTAAAACATAATTCAATGAAAGGGAATCGACCAAAGAAAATATCAGATGAGAGCGCATTAACGAGCGTGATTCGTACACGTAACAGAAGAACCCTTAAAGCTGTTGATTACGCAGAATCGAATTCAGAAAGCATACAATCTAGCAGCGATGAAGGCCTTATCTTTTTAAGTCGTATATATGATGACAAAATGTTGAATGGCCCTCAGTGCATCAATAGTTCTGATAAAATTAAGATCCCGCAAGAAAATTCTCTAAAAGTATGCGCTGATGAGAGAGATTATAACAATGAGATTTCGAAAGCAAATTTTTTGAAAAATCACAAGGCATCTAATATCCAGAATTTTAAATCTCAGAGTTATGACGAAGTAAATGAAATGGAAAATAATTCTAATCAAGGGGAGAGTAAACCATGTTTTGAAGATCAAAACGACGAGTTTGATCAACTATTCGATGATGATTATCAAAAGAGCAATTTAACTCAAATTTCTTTAGTGAATTCTTCCCTCCAGAAACCTGATTTATCATTATCAGAAGCATTGAGTTTACAAAGTGAGTGCGATAATAGTGAACTTGAAGAAAAGACGGAAAATAACAAACCTGCAAAAAGTAACCTGGATTCAGAAATAATTCAGAAATACAGGACTACCAGTACAGAGGTGCAATCAGTTTGTGATCAGTTAGAAACGCCAAATGATGATGAAATTGTCAGAGATTTTTTTAGTGGAAATTTTAATGTAGATAAATACAGATCAAAAATCAATATATATAAAAGTACCTCAATAATAACAGAAAAGAATGAAAATAACAGTAGTAAATCTAAGTTTCCAGGTAAAACAATATCAGCTGATTCGCTGGAAACTTATTCTAAGGGTGGAATCCACTCCACGGAAAAATCACGAAAATGCACTAACAGAAATTTAGATGATGCAAAAGATATTAAAGGAAAACTCGATAAATTGGACAATAAAATAAATTTCAACATTAAAAACATGGGAATTTCAGTTCATCTAAAAGAGCAGCACTTAGATAGTGATCAGACTTCATCAGGTCAAAGCATCGAAGATAACATAAACGATGACAGTAGCGCAAAATGTACAAAGAAAATTCCTAAAACATGGGAAGACCTAGAAGCAGATATATTAAACAGAAATGAACAAATTTCTTTCCTTCTGAAGCCTGAAACTGGTGAAGCATTTTTAAAAGATAAAAAACTACATCAGATAGAAATTGGGGAAAATGGATTAAGCTTTAATAAGTCAAAGGGTAATTTTGGAACTGCAAATAAATGGGACAATGTCAAAAGTAAGCAAGAAAACTCTGAACATTTAGCAAGTAGTAAGAATCTAAATAATGATGATGCACTTCATTCTCCCAATGCCAGCATTATACATCGAGTCATCCAGAAAATGCAACAGTGCACATCTCCAGTTCTAACACCAAGCAAAGTATGTTAACTTTTCCTATATTATTCTTTCTAAAGTTACTGGTATTAATTTTCAAAATTCTAAAAGATTTGGAAATGAAGAGAAAATGCAATAATTATTAGAATTATAAATATTTACTGTGATTTTAATGCAATTTTTACGGTTTACCCCTCCACTATCTCAGATATTTAGGATTGCCTGTTTTTGCCAGAACAATAAAAAATGTTATAATATTTAGATTTAAAACTCTTTTTTTCAAACATAAATTTTCAAGAAACTTTTTATTTATATAATGTAACAAAAATAAGAATATAAAATCTTTTTGAAATATTTTTTTTAATTATATCTTCAGAATCAAGAATTAATATGTTAAAGGAACACCCATTAAATAATAAATACTTTTAAGAAAAATATCATTTACTGAAGCATATTTCAAACGAAAATTGTAAATGCAAAGGAAGAGCAATTACTTATAAGAATCAACTAATTAAGTACTTATTCACAAAAAGTTCAGGAGCAAACAATAAAACAATATCACTGTATTTTATTTAAATTAAAAGCATGCAATACTGTAATGGCGATTAAAAATATTAAAAGCCGAGAAAAACTGATTTTTATCAATTAAAAGATATTATTACTAGATTAAAAACTAATTTACAACTATGATTTACATTAAAAATTATTTATTTGGTGATAACAATCAATCAAACAAAAGCATAACTTTGAAATGACTACAATTCTCTTTCTCTCTCTCTCTCTCAAAAAAAAAAAAAAAAAAAAAAAAAATTTTTTTTTTAAATTTTTTTTTAAGATTTTTATAAATATTATTTGTAATGATTTTTTTTCTACTGATGATAATTTTATTTCCAAAATATAATTACCAGAGATGTGATTCTTCAGCAGATATGTGGATTTCTGCTTTTTTAGATTTCTCATCTTTTTATGATTTTTTAACATAAAAATTTCTACAGAATTTCTAAGGCAAAGGAAAAAAAAATACAAGTTCTTCCTTTCTTTCTGCACACCCTTAAACATCCTATCTAAAAAAGCTGTCAAACTGCAGAGAGATATTCAGCAGAAAAAAAAAATGAGGTCCCAAGTCCAAGTATGAGTCTGCCTTTCCTGCATCTGAATCTTGTACATAAAATGAAGCTGTCTATTGGACCAATATGACTGATGCTCTAAAATAAACAATGAAAGGCTAATTGAGTCAGGCCGATGAAAAGCCTTTTAAAAAAACCAGTAATGTGTCCGAGATATGTCGCAAAGGTTCATTGATCATAAAAAAAAAAATGTTTGCTAAATTGTGCTAGCGAGATACTGGCTTTTACTTCATATTAGTTGTCCTACATTTAAATTTGCCCTAATACTATGCTTCTTAAGGTGTCTTTGGAAAAATTATGATATCGATTTCTTACTTTTATAAATATTTTGAAATGAATATGAAAGTCCAATGAATTGCAGTTTTGGTAACTTTTTTTCCTCTTTTTTTCCTTTTGGTCAATCACATCCTTGAGATTCAAAAACAAAAATAAATGATAGCCCATAACTCTTTTAATACATAAATACTTCTGAATCAAAATAAAATGGCAATCTGCAGAGATTTTAATAATCAAAGCACTTCAGTATCAGACATTTCTCATTCGAAACTTGCCATTTAATTTATATTTGCTTCTCAACTGGCAATTTGATAGTAATAATACAAAATACAACAGAAAACAATTGTCTATAATTAAACAAAAAATTCAGTACTTGTTGATTTTAAAGACAACCAAGGAATGCCAAGAAAATATGTCATCAATTTGGTGATTTCAATCTTTAATCTATATAGCATGTGATTTGCATGTTCAAAATTTTCATAATGAATAATAATGTACTTGAGTATATTTTCATAATTTGGCGAAATGTTTTTGGCGCTTTTTGGTCATTAAAACCGACAAGTACCGAAAATTCTTGTAGAATTTTTTTCAATATTTTATTAAAATTGCATTGATAAATTTTCATTAGAAATCAAGAAAAATAGTAAAATAACTTACTTTAGCTGAAAATACTTTCCTTTGATTAATTAATTATTCAATTTAAATATTTTTAGATGAGTAATAATACAATAAGAAATAAATTTGAAATGTGAAATATTTTCAGATAATATCACAGTCGGAAAAACATCAGGAAAGCCCTCTTCTTTCAGAATACAGTTATTCAGTTCAAGAAACAAAATCAGTATTTACTATTGAAAAGAAATTGAATAAAAAACAAACTGAACAGTCAAAAACTATAAGCAAAGCATATACAGCAAAAAGTGTGAAACAAAAAAATTACAGATTCAATAAAAAGCATGATACCAAATCAGTTCTTGATTCACCTGAAACAAGGATTATTAATCAAATTTCAGGAAAACTGGATGAGATTTCTAAAGGAAAGAACAAAATGTTTTCAAAATGCCTCATGACTGATAATGATAATCTACATGAAAATAATAAAATCTCTGAAATGGATGGTTTAATTTCCGAGCCAGATAAATATCCTCTACTACCTCAATATTTTTGTTCAAATGTTAATGGATCCTATAACTTAAGAAAAAGGAAGTTGATAAATAATACTTATAATACCACAAAAGTAATAAATCTGGTTGAAAACAACAGTATAACCGAGTATAAAAGAAACAATCAATATAAACAAAAAGTAATACAAAAACCCTCGAGAGAAAAACCCAGTATTGAAAATTTTGAATTAAAAAATAAGAAAAAATTAGTAACCAAAAGCAACTTTATGAATAGTTTTACAGATAAATCGGAATCCGAAGATTTATTCCAAAATGAAGAATTGAGCATGACTGATATTACTGACAAAAAAATCAGATGTGAAGGAAAAAGTAAAGACAATCACAAAACAACCGAAATAAGTAATAAAAGGATGTCTTCACAAAATAACACTCATTTAGCAAGTGGAAAGACAAAATCACCAGATCAAAGTTTGCAAAAACAAGGATATAGTGCAAAAAAATTAAAGGAAGCTAATAGACCAAAAGAAAAGTGTCCAAGAAATGATTCAAAGAAAGAGTATGAAAAATATTTGAAAACACTTTTTAGTTCTAATATTCAGAGAGAATTTCTAAATAGCACATCAGAGAATATAGAGAAGAAAGGTAACATAAGTTATTCCAATGCACAAAAATTCTTGGGTGAAAGTAGTGATGAAGAATTCTTTTCACTTTCCTCTGATACAGAATTTGAAGATGTAAAAGTAAGTAAATATTTTTTGAAGTTTCATTGACTTTTTATTTAACCTATTGAGTGAGTTAAAATTTTTTTTTGACATTTTAGGAAATGTGAATGCTATAATATTTGTTTTCAATGTCATTTAAAATGATACGAACAGTATAACATTCAATTTTTCATTTCAATTCAATGTAAAAATAAATCATCTATTTTTGTGACTTATAAACATTTTGTAAGGTGGGAATGTGCATCTTGGAGCAATTGTTTTGGAATTTTAATTATAATTTAAAAATTAAGTGAAATTTTTGCCATTCTGCTATGATAACTTCCAAAAATATTCAACTATTTCAAAACTTAAAAAAAAGTTGTTTTTTTTTTATCATTATAATTTAACAGTTAAAATTTTTCCTAAATTCTGGCAATTTAAAAATATCTCCGCTCCCCTAATTTACAGCAATATATTACATTATTGCTTTAAAATTTAATCCATTTTCCTTGTTTCTTCAAATATTCAATCATATGTTGTTTTTTTTCCATTGCTGAAAGCTAAAGAAGGATTCTGTTTAATTTCTGCCTAATTTACAAGGAAAAAAATTGCAACAAAATCATGCAATTTTAGAGATAGATGAATCAATAGATAGTTACTTTTTTTTAATAGAAAGGTTCATGTACACAATAAATAAAATTGAATAAGACCATTAAAATAACAAGGCATTAATGTCAGACAGTTTGGGGAATCATGAACATGAAATTATGTTTAAACAGTTCAATTGAAATCAAATATAAGCAACATTTCTGGTGAACCAGTTGAGACTACTAAAATCAAATACAGTTTTCAATATTGCAAAAAAGAATTCTGTATTTAAAAGTGGGTTCAAAGGGCTAGTGAAAGACAAAAATTGGTACTTTTGTCAAGTCAGGTTATCTTTCTTTTTTTCACTCAATAATTTAGCCAGATGGTATCTTGGAATGTAACATTGAAATGCATCTCTTACTGTTGATTTGTTTAATACAGGTACATAACAAGAAATTATTACAAGAATTAAGCACTTTTTTACACCATGCATATTTTTAAAAATTTCAAGTACCAGACATTGCAGGATTTTTTTATATATATAAAAACTAAAATTTGTCAAGGCAGGTGCAACAAATAAAAATTTTCAAATGAATGGAGACATTAAAAAAAATGTGAAAGAAAATTTATAGCTTCAAGTTAAAAATTCATCATGCTAGATTTTATGCATTCGACTAATGTAATTATATACAGCAATGAGTAACAATTCAATATAGTAAAATAAAATCCCTCTAATAGGTTATTCAATAGGTTGCTCCAAAGTAAACATATTGATGAAAACAATGATTGAATGTGTAATGAATTTAAAAGGCTTCATTGTAAGCGTTTTTAGAGCCCCTTTCTCCCATATTCTATTTCTTCAATACACCAAATCCATACAGCTGTGTTCTTATTTTTCATTGATATAAAAAAATATACAGTTTGTCCTCACATATAAAAAGGTTAAATGTAATCAGGCATAACTAAAACAATTTCTTTACCATCTTTAAGTTTACTGAAGTTTAAATATCTTTTGAGTTGCAAAAAGTATGACATAGTACATATTTCGTATTGTCTCTTCTGGATAACCTTCTCTACATTTAATAAACAACAATGCACATTGTTAGAGTGAGAAAGAGTCACTATCTTAATATGATGGCAACTCAAAAAGTTTTCTTGCACTTCTTAAGAAAATTAAGTAATCTTTAAAAAAAAATTTTTTTTTTTCAAAATTAAGTATTTTTTAGGTGCTTAAAAATGGTTTTCAAATTTAAGCACTTTTCATGATGCTATGCACCCTGTTATATTAAATTAGAGTTATGTATTAGTAAAAATACTTTTATAATTGGTATTTATTTTTCATAATTATTATGAACTACAATTTGACATGCACCTAAAAAGAAAATTTTATTTTCCTCCATAGCAACCATTCCCAAGAAGAGCATCTGGCCTGTTAGACGAGATATTTGATTGAAGTTTTGTTTTCCTTCCCAGTGTATTATTTTTTACAGATCTACTTAGTTGATAGAGACTTTTAGTTTCAAGAATCAACAATAAATAATGGTTAAAAGTGTTTATTTAATATCCTTAATATGCACATATGAGACATTGAAAATACATTTACAATATCATTTCTTGGATGAACAGAAACCTGAGAATCCCATAATAGAGGCCATGTCTGGATCGACATTGTCATCAAGAGATTCAACTGCTTTTCTTTTTCGTTCTTTTCTTTTCTCTCTCCTATACTCTTTAAGTTTTTCTTCCTAAAGAAAGGAAAATAATAATAATTGTCATTAAAAAAATGGCATGGTTTGTGTTTGCTAATTACCGTTATGTACATAAAAATTTAAATACTCATCCTGTGTATGATATGTATATTTTTTGATTTATGCTAATAAATGTCAACTCGAAACAAGTTTTATTTTTTATTTGAATAAGTACAATCCTATATTTTAAGATAACGAAAATATGAAGTATTATTTGTTTTATACTATTAAATTAATAACAATACAAAAAGACTATAGAAATATGCAAGTGATAATGCTGTCAAAAATTATTTAAAAGAATATATTTAATGATTATATGGCATGAAAATGAATTATTTAATGTTATTAATAAATGCCCTTACCTATGTAAAAAAAACAACAGAAAATTTATGATAAAATTCTTGAGACTCGTTCTTATTATATATTGTAGTATTTAAAGAATATTAAATCATAAATTATGAAACAATTTTCAGAAACTTGATTTATTCCTACCTCATCTTTTAATTCCTGTAGTCTTTGTTCAAAATCATATTCCTTTTTTTTCTCATCAAGTTTTCTTTTGTTTATTTCCATTCTTTGTTTCACTTGATCAAGAGTAGATCTTTCAACTCTCATAGACATTCCAAGATTTCTTTGATCTGCCAGAAGGGTATTGAAAATTAAATTATCATGCTGATTAGAATTTTTTTAAACATGACGATGTAGTGTATAACCAGCAATCTTATTTTAGGCAATCAATATAAATTCTCTTCTTATCAATAGTAGGAGAATAATTATAATTTTATAATAAAGAACACTTTGAGAATGATTGTTGTAAAATTATAACTAACTAAGGATGATGATTAGAAACTGAAGATATCAACAAACTAAAATTAGATCTACTTTAAATAAATAAGCCAATTCATCAAGTAAAATAACAAATCACAGCCTTTTTAAAAAGAAGGAAACAATACAAAGTAATTTAAGTATTATCATGCAGAACAAAAAATTAAATTCCATAAATTTAACTCAAAGTTTTGACATTATTCTATTTATCAAATTTTTAAAAGCCTCAAGCTAAAGATAATACAATGCATAGATATTTTTAGATTCAGAGTAATTAGGAATTGCTATATCTTCTTTATGTTATACACCTGGAAGGGATATTTATAGAAGTATTTATGCTATCAACTAATAATAAAAATCCATGTTTCACAACAAGTTTATAACCTACAATTCATTTTTATATGCAATTGAAATATGAACAGTCAACATTCAAATGAAGAAAGCAATAGTTGGAAAATTAAGATACAAAATAATTCTATCTATTAAATTTACTGAATATGAATATTATAAGATAAATAGATTTTAATCTGATATAAAATAAAATGATACCTAAACTGAACTGAGTTAATGTTTATGTGCTTTATGCAAGAAGTACTTTAGAGGACAGCAAAGAAAAATGAAAGGAAATTGAAAAGTAT
>JAPMOR010055021.1:0-10299 GCA_026543865.1 Argiope aurantia | reverse complement strand
CAACATCACTGTTGCAAGTATGCATTTCACTCTTTAATACACATATTGTGCCAGCTTACGAATTTGAGCCTTTAATTGAACTTTAGTACCTGTATATGCTTGATTAATGTTGAGTATGTCTTTGAATTATAGACGCCAATAAGAATGAATCAAATATTTTTGCTAATAAACATTTTTGCTAATAAATATATTTTGCTGACTGAAACCTTTAATTCTGGATACTTTCTCTAAATGGTTAATCATACCTGCAGCTTTTTCCCCTGGAAATGCTGTTTAAGTTGGTACTTTTTTTCCACGTGGTGCAAAATGTTAAAATTCACCATCTGCCAAGACTGTAGTTTCTGTATTTTGTTTTAGTGCTTGAATAAGGTTTTGAAACAGAAAACATCAGAATTAATACTATGTCGCTGCATAATAATGTTATAAAGCCAGCTGAAACAGGGAAGAACCTGAAGTGTAATGCGAACTTCAAAATTTATCTCGCCTCCTCTGAAATGTCTTGCTTTTTGTGTCGTTCCTGCTTGCCAGTTGATTTTTTTTTTCAGTGGTGAGGAAAAGATATAAAAATGAGGAAACTGAAATGGGAAGAGTAAGAACTTTTTAATTTGCATGAGAATTTCGAAAGTTTTATAAAATCCCTTTCATTTCTAAATCGTCTTTCCCCTTTTTCTAAAATATGCAAATTTTCGGGTTCAATCATTTGGAAAAAATCGCTTTGGAGAGTGTGGAGAAAAATCAACAAAGATAATACTTTAATACTAATTAAAGCGATAATAAAGTTTGTTTTTCATATTCCTTTGTAATCGCAACGAACGTTTGAAAAAATTTCAAGTTATGTCAAAACACAAATGAAAAAAATACTCAATGAAATTCATTCATTTCATAATATTATTTATAATATTCAGTCAATCTGTCGGATGAGGATTTAAATGTATCAATTAAACTCTTGTTTTGAGTGTACATGAATCATAAAAAATTAGAAATGATTAGTGCTAAGATACGCTATAAAACTGGGATTTTTTAACATTTTATAATTATTTGATTTGAGAACTCAATTATTTCAATAATAAATTATGCTGTGATATGCTAGTAAGTTTTACATTGGATTGAATTTGCAATTAATTAGTAATAAGAGAAGCATTTAATTTGTAATAATGAATAAGGTTATTTTTTTATTAAAATTTCACTTACGCCATTTTAATAATACTTAAGTTCAGTTTAAGTCAGTCTATTTAAAGAATATAAACTGAAAATATATTTAAAGAATATTGAACTGTAATTTGGAAGTAGAAGGATATTTTTTCTGAAACTAAGAACTTAGTTGAGGCGGATTGTTTGAGATTCTTTCTTGCCATTCGATCTTTTTCAAGATTTGGTTTTTGGATAAATCGAGGAAAAATAGGGAGGAAAAAAAGTAAAATGTTGCCATTTATTAATTAAGAAAGAATTTAATAAAATGTTTCGTTTGACAGTTTTCTTGAAAATTTGAAATAATTTAATTTGAATAAATTTTGTAATATTTTTGAGGACAAGTGCAGAAATTATTAGTAGTGAATTGAATTCATCTGCTTTATAAATAAAGTTAAATTGATGAAGTTACTGTGCACTGATGCTACCATATGAGAAAAGATAATTGGTGGAACAGAATAAATATTGAATAAGTTAAATATGCTACAACAAATCTTCTATTTTTGAAAAGAAAAGTGTTGGTAAACAGATAGAATGACATAAAGCTTAAATTTTCGTTGCGGAGTTACAATTTTAAAAAAAATATTTCTCATTCTAGAGCGAATGATGTATGCAACACATATTAAGTTAATATTATTATGGTTCTAATGTTTTTGTCTGTTAGAAAAGTTTTAAACAGACGGATTGTGAAAACACTCGGCACCAAATAAATGTATAATTAGATATCTTATGCCAGAATTATTAACCTTAACTCCTGACTTAATTTAAAGCGATGAGTTTTATAATTTTTTTCTGAATTATGTAAATATCATGAAGATAACAATGGAATAAAATTAAACTTCGTAGAAAAATTGTGGAGCACCAACTTGGATTTAAATAAAACTATCGGAAAAAACAAGCAGTCATTTAAACTGTTTATATATAAATATTTAAAAGATAATTTTAAAATCCAAATTAACAAAAAATAAAGACTCGAATTCCTTTCATTATCTTGTAAACGAAAAAAAAAAGTTAAGCAGATTTTGAAGTCATCGTTTAGGTTAATGGCCAAAAATATGTCAGTTGAAAATTGTGAAGTAATGCACATTGACTTGCAAACAGTGGAATGCTTTCAGTATGACTACAAAGGTGAACTGCAGATGTTTATTTAACTGCACTGCAACTGTTAAGGTTTAGTAGAATTAAAGACATATCATCCTTATGTAATATTAATGAAATTTTATATTATACGATTTAGAAAGAATTTCACCTATAAATTTGATAGTTTTGTTTTCAAACCTCTTGTAATATTTTATTATTCATTTGATTAAGCCAGTCTTTGAAAATTGTATCAAAATCCCGGTTTAAAGTAGTGGAGTTTCCTATTTGTTTCAACTGCATATAAAAACTGGCAATTATTATATCATAGCAAAGCAAGTCAAATTACTGAGAGGCGGCGGCAAAATTGTTGGAAAAAAAGGATAAGCGTGACAAATTTTTCCGTGAAAACGCAAATGAATTTTTTTTCATCTTTGCGTATCTATATATAATGATTTTGTGTGATGTAGTGTGTTTATTTGGAATTCAGAATTTAAACTTCAAAAAGAATTGTATTTCGTTTCGATGACTTAAATCAATCTGCAATGCACTTCGATAATATAATTTCTATTGCTATTTTGAGCATTATTTTTGCTCCTACTAATAATTGAAAACATATTCTTCGTTCATCTAATCGAAATAGTTTGATATGTGATTGTAAAAAGGTTTTTACTTTATATATTTTAAAGCTATTTTGGTTTTATATTGTTTGATATTTTGGTGTCTTAAATTCAAGGATAATAGCAAATATGCTTTTAACTTTTCATTACATTAATATTGCTCAATATTAGTTATTAGTTTAATTTTTCCTGTTTGAATAATATAAATATATGTAAAATGAAAATTTAGAGCCATACATTTTTTTTCTGCTTTACCGAATTGTTGATATATATAATAAGATCAAATAAAAAAAAATTGAATTATTTTTTCTCCAAATATTTCATCTTACTGGGTTAATCTAAGGCCAGCACTCCAACCATTATCTAGATTGAAATTTGAATATTGAACCTTTTCGGACTTTTGGAAATTCTGTCGAATACTTTTTATTTTTTCTTTGAGAAAATGAATTATAAAGTTGTGAGCATTTCTTTTTTCGTTCCTTTGAAAGGTCAGATATTGCCCGAATTGGTGAGTTGTGAATCTTCTTAGATTATGTCTTCATGAGGTTACATGATAATCTTTCAATCACCTTTCGTTGTTATGAATTTTCTTTTTGATTCGATTTAATTTTTTTGTATTAACTGTCGATTCTTATTTGCTGTCATCATGAGCTCGGAAGTAGTTGTACTTATTCTGTTTGGTTACACGTCAGTTGATCTTCAGACGAGAACTGATCTTGGTCAATGCAATGATCTAGATGATTTAGTTTGAATATTTATCGATTGTTTCCTCTCTTCATGTTTCAAAATTTGTAGAAATAAAAATACTAGCATATTCATTTTGAAAGTATTGGGAAGTAAATGGTCTGGAACAGGGAAAGATTTATTCTGTCATAAAGTAAAAGACCAAACTGGAAGCAAATGTGAAAAATGGTGAGAATTGTATAATTTTTATCAACCAAACGATTCAACTAAAATTGCCCATCTTTTAAAAAGTGATTAGGTTACATATGATTTATTGCTAAATTTGTAAAATAATTTTTTTCAGAGTTAATTTATTATCAAACTAATTATTAGAATATTTTTTTACAGACCATAGTAAAATTTTCAATCTTTCAAGAGTAATTTTTTTTATGATTTCACTGGCAGCGCATTGTTAACTTCACCTGTTCCCAACTGAAATATTATTCATCATTCGATGTTGCCATAGTGTGAAGTATATATAGCGCAGGTGTTACTTTGTAAAGCACATATTGCGACCTTTCAGGTTTATTTTTAATTCCCTTTGCTAGTTTTCTTTGTGAGCACGTCTGCCTTTTCCACTTCGTTTTCAGATTAAGTTCCAAAATTCTGATTTTAAATTTAATTTATAAAAATAATTTAATGTATTTTGCTAGACGAATGCTAAAATAAAATGTTCAATTAGATCGAAAATTAGAATATCTATAGTTAAAAAATATTTAAACTTGCCTTTAAAAAGTTGGAGATCAAATAAATATTACAAATGATTTGTCACAAGTTCAGAAAAAATGTTAATATTTGGTTGTGCAACTAAATTTAACTACAAAAAATGAAAGAACTGTGGACATTAATCGAAACTCTTAATATGAGATATTTAAAATGGTTGATTAAAGCGCAACTCCTGACATTCCATGAGACATCATTCTGCTATTAAGCAGTTTTAAATTAATACTTTTCTAATTGTCTGGTATGTTATACTTACCTTCATTACTCAGATTTAGGACTGTGTTGCATGCTAGCACAAAAATTAAATTTTCTATATCAAATGAGCATTGATTTTTAATGTGTTAATCGTCAAAAATGCCTGGTAGACCTCTAAATTCAAAAGAGCATGTGAAGGACACTGGCGTGCTCTTTGTATATTTGATCGGATAATGATGGTGATATATATATATTAGGTAACAAAAGTTTATCAATGAAAACGAGATGAAAATATGAATATTATTAGTCAGATATATGCAAAAACAAAATTTGTCGAATTTCTGACATTTTCGTCTTTGTCACTTTTTATGTTTATAACCTTTAATTCTCATTTTTTTTATTAATTGACATAAAGCTATTAATATATAATTCTTTTATTAAATAAATCTGAATTTAGATCTAAATTCTCTTCTCAGCATTCCTTACTTTTATCCATATGAATTTATGCAACTACTTTTTATTAAATTATAAAAATCTTGCAAAATCATAAGTTGAGGATGTTTAAGTAATTAGTTAGAAAAAAGCATTTCTTGATTTAATGTCAAATAGTTTAATGACTTATATTTATTTCGATATTTTTTTGACTCGGTTTCTGCTTTTTCTAGCTTTACAATACTAATTTTTGCTGATGAAATAAAAAGGAAAATCGCCTGTTTATCGCCGTGGAAAAACCGAATATTAATGGAAGATTTTAAGGGATATTTTCATAAGCTTTCGAAGTGCCTAGTATTGCGAATAGACAAACATACAAACAGTTCTAGAACTAATAGAAAAGACAGTTTTAGAACTAATGAAAAATTGTTAGCTCGAAATCCCATGAAGTTTGAATGCCCAGCAAATTCGGAAGTTGGGTGTTAATGACAGCTCTTAATTATGAATTATATTAAATTATGAATTTAAAATCACATTATGGTTAATTTTAATGCGAATACCTTATTAAAGACACAATTCCAGTCAAAAATTTCATGAACTTCAAATATGGTCTCGTTTCTAAAATAATAAATGACTATTCGCATTATTTTTTAATAAGGTATGATGCAAATAGTACTTTCGAAAATTTACCTGGAAAGAAACCTTAGATGAAAATCTCCAAATTAAATGTATCTAATTTTATCTGTAAACTGGCGAAAGTATTACTATACAAAAATATTAATAAAGTGACAGAAGTCTTGAACTTTTTTATAAAAAAATTTAACTGACTTATAATTGAATATAGCAGAAAAGTTCTGTATAAAATTTCTATTCTTCTGATACATAGCAAAGAAGTTCCCGATTGGAAATTCGAATCCCAGCTAATGAAAATAAAATTTATATGCAGGATCATGTGTACTTTTATTGATCAGGTGCTGGTATAGGAGTCGTCCCACAGTATGAATTACTGGATCCTTTTCGAAATAGAATTTGTGTTCTAATACTGGATATTAAGATAATCTGTTGCTTTTTATATGTTATAAAAAATCTCTCACTTCATCAAGACAACTGCTGTAAAATTTTAGTAATACTCCGAAAAACTGTAACAATTTTTCCGAAATTCAAGCATATTTGTAAAATGAAATAAAAGCGCAAAAATGATTCAAAATCACTAGTCACTCAAAGGATTATTTATCATTTGAATGACTGACATTTCCTCAAGAACTTCGGTGTGGCCTTTATTCATAAGTTTCGTCTAAAAATTCTGAATAAACCTATCGGAAAGTAAAGTCAGATTGCAATATGGAACTCCTGGTAAAGTAAAATTCTCAAACTTGTAATAAGTACTGTCCGCATCTGTATTTGCTTTAAACTGTTATGGATTCTTTTTTACTCAATTCTTAAATGTGCTATATTTTAATTTAATTAAGGAAGAACAATGCATTTCGTGATTGACCACGCATATTTTTTTTTCGGACTTGTTAGAAATATGTTTATCACATTTACGAGCGATGAAATATACATTAAATTTGTGGATTGTACATAATTCATTACATTTTTTTGCAAGACTGCTCCAAGGAACCCTATCCATTTGCCAATGGATCTAAATATTCAAAACATTTAGTTTTCCTTATTTCTAGTGCATAAATAAGATAATTCCATATTTAAAACAATGTTAACATCGTTTTTCAAAAAATTATCAATATTTAATCGAGGAATACATTTATATTTCTGAATCACTTCGTATGAATTTGCTTACCTTTGAAGTAATAACAATGTTTAAAAATAAATATTAAATGGTTAAGGGTTATCAAATGCTTACGAAAATGCGGTTACTGCTAGATAATTTTATCATTTTTTTTCAATATAAAAAACACATTTATGATTACGTTAATATTGCTGCTGTATATGTTAATCGCAAAATTTCTGATATAGTTCACACTCTTTTCGCTTTATATATATATATATATATATATATATATACTTAATGACAGTTGGAGATTACAGAATTGAAATGGAAATATTTCTTTTAAATATTAACGGTATTTGCTTGTTTAAATTTTATTCATTGGTTTATAAAAGAATAAGAATTCTTCCTTAATTTGGAAGCACAAATTTATTTAGAAAAAAATTTTGTAACTTCAACGCTTTTTATATTTTAAAAATGCTCACAATATTATTGGGAATAATGGGTACTGTTGATATTCAAGATTTCTGCAACTAATATTCGATTCAGCTAAGCACTCAAATCTTCTAGAACATTGAAGGGAGTAATTGTAGGAATGGAATGATAAACATGATTTATTAATTCCCTGAATTTATCGATTTGTTTATCTTATAGAGGAAAGATATTCCGATTAACCGAAATATTAATAAAATCCTATTACTCTCTAAAAAGTAAATAGAGCATTTTAACAATATTTTGCACTCGTGTTCCTTTTTTAAATTTCATTTGTACTTCTATTCATTTTTAACGTTATGTTTAGGGTTCCCAGTATTTCTTCAATTAATTTTGCAGTGCACTTGAATTTTTAATGCTAAAAAGGCTTTTTTTCTATCGTGAGTTCAATTCAAACCGATATGATAGATAAGAAATCGATCTTTTATAATTTTTTGCAGACTTTTTAGAAAATTTGAGGCCGATTTTGTAAAGAATCTTAACAAAAATATGCAATTTATTCAATATCAAGTATTTAATACTCACGATTTCTAGAAGTTTTCGAATAGTTTGGTAATTTCGAATGCTAATTTTTTTTAATCAAGGACATGATTTAACTATAAAAGTAATAAAATTGTCAAAATTCATAATCATCTAAAATTCTTCAATTATTAATACCTGTGTGAAATTTGAAGCGCATTTAAAATTATTAATTTTTGGTTTAGTATAAATTAATATAGTTATTCTGAAAATTCTTCTATATGGTTTGAGTTTCATTTTGTGTAGAAAACATAAATTCTAATATGAGATCTAAATGTTAAATGTCTAAGTATTTATTTGAAGCAATGTTTAATTTTAAAAACAATTATCTCGTGTAATTGTGATAAAATTAAATCTATTAATACACTCTTGCAGTACATTAAGAAAGTTATTGATTGCTATTTATCATAATTAAAAGTCATTAATTGCTATTTATCATTATCAGTGTAGTATTAATTATAATTCAATTATAAATAATACTGCATAATATAAAAAAATTAATACAGCCAAGAAGACGTTTGTCTTTTGAAAGTCTTCTCCAGTTTGCTCATTAAGTGATAATTACGAAAGTTTTCATTTAAAATTTTTATAAGGTTAAAAGATTATTATAATAAAATTTTTACTGATTAAAATTAGTAATTCTATGAAAATTTCCAGTTTGGAGATAAATAACTAATAGTTATTCATTTTTTTCATTAAATACTTTCTAGCGAAATAAAATATTTTTATATTGTTTCAAATGCTAATTATGTAAGGAAATTATATTTTTCTCAAAATTATTTGCTTCTTTATTTATATATTGCACCAAATAACTATTATTTTAATCCATTAGTTGCCACAATCCCTATTTGGGGATTTTGGAATTAGACACAGTTCAGCGCCAAAAATGTATTTGGTACGTTTGATGTCTTAATTTCATTCCATATATACAATATATGTCTGTATTGTGTCTAGCAAAAAGATTGTTTTGTTTCGTTTCTTTATTTCTTCTGTGTTTATATGAAAAATCACAACATTTAAGGAAAAATAATTGTTTTTTCTATTGTTTTCCTGTTGCTAATTGTTAATGAAGTTAATCATGTTTGTATACTATTTTTAAAGTTCCTTTTTTGTATTTTTTTAATGTTTCATGTTCCTTAAGTTTATGGAATTTTATGTGCTGAATTTCTTATAATGTCTACCGTGCTGTATTTCTTATAATGTAATTTATATGGGCATACTGGTCACCTTTGAACCCCACGGCAGTTAAAGTGTTAAATAATTTAATAATGTGTTCTTTTTTTAGAATGACTGAGACTCCAAAAATATCGTTTGGAAAGGAAATTAAACTTTTAATTTTTTGCACCAATGTATTTAGGATTTCTGGGAAGTTTCTAAAGTATTATTTTGTTAAAATAGAAATCATTATCAAAACTTTAACTGTTAACAGAGCTTTATAAAGTAAGAATTAGTTTAAACTTTTGTTATAAAGTGTGATAAATTGTATTTTTATCTTGTTTTGCAGAAAAACTTGATATTTATGTTGTCAAATTTTCTCCCAATTGGAATTTGAAAAAAAAAAAAAAAGCTTTGATTATCTGAATCAATAAATATTCAGATATTTTTATGAACTTTTGTGATCAAATTTATGTTCAATGAAATAATTAAATTTGATACAAGTTTGTTCCTGAGACTTATTACGATTCATGTGCAGATAATTGAAGATATTCGAACATTTTCTTTTAGTACAATTAAACAGTACTCAGATAATAATTTAATGAAATAATATGCTATATCAAATACTGTTAATATAGCATAACTTTCAAAACCAAAAATGTTTTAAAGGTTTATAATTTAGAGTAGATATTTAGGGCTAAATATTTTTTAAAAAATCAAAACAGCATATCTTGTAATGCCTTTTTCCAAATTTTAATTTTCTATATTTGATATATAGTACTTCTTAAAATTTGCAACATCATAATTATTTTTGCTTTCTGAAATGTTTTATTGAAATGGCAATATTAAATTTTGTTCTGTAATAATTTATAACCTGTAATTTCTGAGCAGTCATACAGTCGTTATAAGAGAACTCCTAATACTGCAAAATACTGCTGTGGCTGCACCAGTGTGTCTTTCCAGGACTAAACAATCGATAAAGAATATCGGTTTGCTGTTTTTCGCGATTAAATGTGAGCTGAAAGTGTACCACTGTCACTTATGCTGATATAAACATGGTGATTATTATGGACCATGATCACTGCCTGCCTCAATTTTCTCCAAAAGCACTACTTTCTATATTACTCTGGTTGCCTTCTCTACAGTTGTTGCCTTTACAATAGAAGATACCAATTTATGAATCGGAAACACGTTGTTGGGCGCTGGACTATATACCCATTGTGAAACTGCACACTGAATAATCCAGAACAAGTAATTCTGTGAATCTTGTCGATTGACTTGCAGCTGTTTCGATGTGTGAAATCAGGAATTGCCGTCAGAGAACGAAAGAAAATAAAGCTGTTTGTAGTGAACTCTTGTATTAAGAAAGTGGACTTAGAAAGACTTGCGAAGAAGTGAAATCTTGTAAGATACAAAACTCTTGCGAGAAGAAATTAAAAAAAAAAAAAA